>JABFEB020000007.1:11423-28570 GCA_019775895.2 Stomatorhinus ivindoensis | reverse complement strand
GTACCATTGGGGGTGACAGCTGAAGGAGAGGGGGGTTTCTGGGACAGCGGGCTGGGGGCAGGAATGGCGATGACGGGACGAGGACCGGTTGCCTTCCCCGGTGGACTGCTGATCATCACCGGCGGCGACGGAGGCAGCGGACTGAAGTTAGACGCCGACCAGACTGCCGACTTAGAGGGCGGGGCCGGTGGAGGTGGGGGCGGGGCCGGCGCCTGAGCGGGTGGGTGCTTATTTAAGGGCCGGGGCACGGTGGCATAGTGGGGCAGCACCGGGTGGAAGGCGGAGCCCAGGGAGGTGGCGAAGCGGGAGGCGGAGTTGCGGAGGGGCGGGGTCGGCGGTGCCGCCGAGGAGGGGGATGACGTCGGGGGCAGGTAACTGGAGGGGGAAATGGGGGAGGAGCCGGCCAGCGGGCAGTCCGTGGGCGAAGGGGTATAGAGGGTGCTTTCAAATGCTGGACACGGCAGACCACAGGACACAAGGAGAAAAGCAGCAACAGAAAAGGCGAGAGAGAGAAAGAGAAAAGGGAGCGATTGAAGCAGGAAAACCAGCAGAAGATCTTGGCACTTTCTTAAAAAGAGAAGGTACAATTAGTATAAGTGTTAGATGGTGATCCAAACCCTAAGAAGTTCTAGGTACAGGTTAGGAGGTAGAGAGCCAGCTATGCAGCACAAGATGGCCCTACGTAGGCTGACTGCCCAGAGGCGGTCAAGTCCGCGTCATTATGATCAGAACCTCTGGCTGACGTGCACAGAGTCCAGGGCTCCCCAAACCCGGCCCCAAAAAAGCAGATCATCCCAGTTTCTCAAAGGCTCCTGGACATAGTAGAACCAGGCCTGCGGACTGTAACTAATAAGGGAATGACTCTGAGGTCAGCACATCTAACTGGCTACTTTGGCTCCAAGTTAGCGAACAAGTTAGTCGATCGCTGGAATGGTGTCAGTCTTAATTTTGAAGATGTTTCGGAGTTTGGGTCCACCTCTATGCTCAGGACCGGAGACCAAATCCCCATCGTTAAACACAGATCAAATCCATCTCATGACCAAACACCATCCAGAAGAAGCAAACAGCAACATTTACCATTCAGCCCCTGCATTGTGAAATTACACCAGACCAGTAATTGGGGAGAGATTGGAATTTAAATGAATCATGCACACAACCCATTGAACCAGCTTTAATCTAGAGGAACACACTTCCCTGTGGCATTCCCACCACTCCACTAATAAACCTACCTGGATGAATCATCTGATTATCTGAACACTCGGTTTTCTCTAATTTCCTGGAGTATACAAAGGGGTCGGGTCACAAAGGCACTGACCTCAGCCGAAAGGTGATTGGACCCCAGAGTGCTCCCTCCCCTGTCACTCAAAGATTCAAAACACATCATTGGCTAATGATTAAGTTGGTCCCCCTGTATAAATTGTGGCCCCTCAAAACCTCGTTTTGCCATCCGCTCATGTGTCACACACTGGAGTCCAGACCTGGATGTTCGTGCACTCTGGATTTTGGAGTTCTGCTTCTTCCCAAGTGATCCTTTAAGAGCCAATTACCTGGCCTTTCTCAAAAAGGCAATCCCCATAACTTTCAAGAGTCACATTTACCCCCAAGCTCACTTGGTCTGATAGAAATCACTAAGCAACGTGCTAAAAATGAAAATCTGGCAATGAATGCCGGGCAAACCGATAACACCCCTCTTTTGTCCCATTTGGCACCGACACCGGATTTGCCACCATCTGACTTCTATCTAGACATCTTGCCATATGTGTTGAAGCCCCTCCCATTTGTAGATCCGGGGGACACTTCAGGCCCGCCGAAAGAGCGACACGCCCTATGGCGCCCTCTAAACCTACCCTCCTCTGCTGCAAGGTCACCAAGCTCTCCTCGTTACTATCAAGCTTCAAGCTATTAAACGATATGCACCATCAAGAAACTAAGTGCCACTTGCTTGGAGACTTAATAAAGCAACTTAAATGTCATGCATGAATGGGTGCCATACTGACACACAAGCCTAAGGATACAAGGCAACGAGGAACAGACGTAATGTCAAGGCAGACCTCTACAGATAATTCTAGACTCACCATGGCAGTCTGGCCCTTTGCCAGCTGGAGAACTGCGATAGCTAGCTGACCTCAAAACGCACCTGAAGTCCACTTACCGCTTCCGGTCTGAGCTGAAGAGGAAAAGCCCCCTCACCTCAAAGCACAGACTGTACCACTATGAAACTCGCGTCGTCTTCACCCATCCATGGCACCGAGAAGAACGAGACTTAGCCCATCGCTGCACCTTTGGCTTCTATCGGGCCAGAGAAAGTGGAGCAGCCACCAGAGGGCACCAAGCCTGGAGCCTAATCTTCCAGCTAGCGCTATGATCCAGGACCGGTCGTCCCCACCCACCGGTCGACTAATAAACCCACCCCCCTACCAGTCAGACAGCTCACAGCAGGCTGTGTGAAGGGGGGGGGGGCTCATTGGCTTGCCCAGAGTGTCACCACAACTAAGCCCCCCCAGCCACCCCCAAACAATCCCACCTCTCTATTCCAGCTGGCCAAGAACCGGTTCCAACCTGTCAACAGATGGGCTAGAATCAAAGAAGCCCAGTCTGAAGTCAGTGAAGGGGAAAGTGTGTTTGTGTGTGTGGGGGGGGGGGGGGGGTGCATTAGCTCCAGAACCTCAGCTCCCCCTACGATAACTAGCTAAATTTTAAAGAGGGTGAATCTCATTGTACTTCTCCCAGCCCCTCCCCTCTGACCACACCCCAACCCCCGATCAGCACATGGAGACAAGGCGCCGAGGACAAGGACGGCTCACCAGCGTTCGACATGCGCCTCCCCCTCTCCCAGTCCATCTGCTCCCGGTCAAGCTGATCCGGCTGCTCACGCTCCAGCTTCTCCCTCTCCACCCTCTCTCGCTCCAACAGCTCCCGCTCCACCTGCTCCCGTTCCAGCTGTTCCTGCTCTAGGCGTTCCCGTTCCAGGCGCTCCCGCTCGGCGATCTCTCGCTCCCTCTCCAGCCGCTCGCGGTCCAGGCGCTCCCTCTCCAGCCGCTCGCGTTCCAGGCGCTCCCTCTCAAAGCGTTCCCGCTCCAGTCGTTCCCGCTCCAGCATCTCGCGCTCCAGACGGTCCCGTTCCACCTCCTTCTGCCGCTGCAGCTCCTGCAGCTGTCTGTAACACAATAATAACACACATTAACACTATTATTGACATCATCCTAAATCGTGCTAGGAGACCCTCAACAATGAGTCTCTGATTTGTGTCACCATTGAGAGGCTCCACAGTATCAGCGCTACAAGCCAAATGACTGACAGTGCCAAATCAGCCAGATTTCGCCAATGAAACCCAAATGAAAACCAGCTGCTATTGAAGGTGCCAACGTCCCACCTTGCCCAAAACCAATCATTACGCAAGGTAAGAGTGCACAGTGGCGTGTTTACACCATTATCGCCAAAGAGTCAGCAAGGTCAGGGAAACGGCAGGGAACAGCAACAGTCGCCTGCCATAGGGCAGCGGACCGTAACCACAGGAAATTGCCAGGCCGGCATAATTATCATGTACTTCACACATTGCCCACCGGGGGGCAGCAGGATACCAACGGTGTAGACTGCTGCGTCACAGTCGTGACGAGAGCAAGCAAACTCCTCCCAATAGCAGTGGCACCGCTGGACAAGGTTGACAAACTGAAGCCTCCGGGGCCCAATACGAGTAGAGAGCAGACTCACTCAGAACGAGGCGTGCGCGGCTGCCAGAAAAACGGCCATGGGCCACAACAGGCGAGAAAGGCAGGTCGACGGGACCCGGGGACCCGACGGACAGGCCACGTTCCGAGCGTTCCCCCAGCTCAGCTATTACAAGCGACATTTCAGTCCTCCTGGTTCAACCGGTTTGGAGCCCAAAGGGGTTTCTTAAGTTTCAGCCCAGCATAATGACACACCCAAGTAGACGCTCTCTGTGATGTTAAACGAGGGGAGGACAAATCCGAGTCGGATCACAGGGGCTATGCTTTGCACACATACACACACCCAAATCACTGCGAGGTCCCCTCATCCCCCAAACAAGTAACCAAAAACCAAAACAGAGTCAAAGAGCCCTGCTTTCCCAGCCCAGCAGTGAACCCAATTAGGCTTGACTGGGACATAATGATTAGAACCTTAATCTAGGTCACAACTAACCAAATGAAAACAATGACTTACGAGGACAAACACATTGGCTGTTTTTAAGTTGGTTATGACAATTAAAAATTTATGGCATGTGCTCAAAGAATTCTGCTGTGGAATAGAATCGCTGTGATGCATTCAATTAGGATAATTAGAAATTTTTTAATCGGGCGAGGAAAAAAAAAAGTGACATACACCATTTCCACTGGATACCTCAGTATAATCTCAGAAATACGAGCCAACGCCTACCTATTGTCAATAAAAACAGCCAAAAGCTAGTCCCAGCGTGCAAACCCACATAGGAAACCACGAACCATGCTGAGAAAAGTGCAACCTTACACACCCCCCCCCAGGCCTGGATCCTCCCTGATGATTCCTGCTTTTCCCATGAGGTAACTGCCTCACATCATAAGGTTGGGTAGGGTGTGTAGAAAGCGTGGATGGGGGGGGGGGCACAGATTTCTCAGGCCCAATGTGGGAGTTGTCACCACCTTTGGGGGTGACTCACGGCACCATCATACATAAACAGGTGTGCATGACACACGAGTCCCTCATGCTCCTAAGAACATTGTTTCTGCAATAGAGTTACAATGATCCTCAGGCCAAAAACGCCATTAGATGGTCACATGGTGCTACTGATGGCATGTTTATAAAAGCGACGAGTATTCCCCCAACCCAACCCTTGGGGAACCCCAGACAGTCCACGTTTTTGCTCCCTCCCAACTGGGGAGCTGGGAGGGAGCAAAAACATGGGACTGTCTGGGGGTCCCTGAGGCCTGGAAAGGAAACACTGAAGTAAACAATACTCTTGCGTATCATTTTCACTGCTCATTTGACACTAATAGCTCTAAATTCACAAAGCTGGGTATGTTTCTGGAACAATTCAGATAAAAGGTACCATCAACTTCAGGGTCTTGCACCAACAATCTTCAGCTCACAGGCTTGCATTCTTACCGCAGCCCTATTGAAAGGCTCATTCCATTGCCGGTCAGTCCAGACAAACTCATATGGCTTCCAGTCAAGACCTTTTCATACCAAGAAAACAGGGATTACAAATTAATCACGAAGAATGGCCTGGCTGGCAGGCGCCCGAACAAACAGAGCACATTAGTTTTGACTGTGACAATCCAAAGAGCACATTTTACTCTATTCTGCAGCCTAGAAGGACCAGCTATCTATTGAAAATGCAAGTAATGTAATTTTCTTTTGGCTAAGCAGGAAATTGGTGATTAATAACTGAAGTATTGTCTTTAGATTAAATTTCCCTTTAATAGGATAAAGACAAAAATTCATAAGTAGAGCCCAGTATAATTTGGCATGTAGAGCAACTGCAGATAAGGACATCTGCTGAGTGCTGGGGGGGGGGGGGGATACAACAGACTGAGCAGTCCTCGAGGAAGATACTACATAAGCTTCAGCCGGCACTACAGGTCTGAGCTAGAATTTAAAGGGAGGGGGATAAGAGGGTCCTTAATTAACAAAAGAGGGGCCAACCATGTCGTTAGCCAATGATATCAGTCTAATCAGTGAGTGACATGGCAGGGAATGTCCTGCGGTCCAATGATTTTTCAGTGTTGCAAAGACTGCCCCGCCCTTGTGCACGCCCATGCCTCTGGGCCGCCCCACATTCCCCGCGCAGTTCCTCATTCACGTCTAACCGGGTGCCCCAGTACCCCTGTTCCCCAAGGATGTTTCCTGGCTTGCAGAGCTGGGTCAGAGACAGCTCTTTCCTGGAATACCTTCTAACTTGTCCTTATTTTCAGTTTACCTTTTACCTAAAAATGCTCACCCCTTTAAGTCAGGTCAAAGATACCACAGAAGGGCTCCCCCCTGGGACTACAACCGGCAACCTTAAGATCAGGCCAGTGTTTCCCAACCCGGCCCTTGGGGCCTCCAGTCGGCCTATATTTTTGCTCCTTCCCAGCTCCCGCAATGGATCAAGAACACAGAATACCTGATATGAGACCCAAGGAAAAAAAGTGTCCTTCAATTATAGGTTATTTGTCTTTGGAGGAAATTTATTTATATTTTTCATTTTACAGTATGTCCTCTTTAGTGTACAACAAGAATAAATGTGCTTCCTTACACCAGTGAAAAGATATATGCAAAAACAAAATGTCCACTACAATGGACATAAATGAATGGGTGGGGTCTCAGGGGGTTATAGAAGGCGAAAAAGAATGTGAACTCTGGGGATCCCAGAGGAAAGGGATGACAAACAATTGATTAGGCCTTAAACCACTATGCCACCTGCAGCTCTGGAGGTGTGGTGACCTGACATCCCACCCAGGAGATCCATGCCCAGTTTGTAGTGCTTTCGTGCACCCAGCAGCTACACGAGTAATATCCAAATAAGGGGCCAACGAGGGGACAGATCACTAAGAGCTGATGCTGTGAGGCGTTGACAAGCTACTAGGCTTCACAATGTGTCAATGATCTCACAGACACCATGAAAAACAACGGGAGCACGTCAGAGACAGGATATTATTAGTGCGACGGCGTGTAAATTTAGGAAACTGTGTTGAGATACACGCAGATAATGGGTCATAGGTTAAGGGTTTGTGATGCAATCTAAATGCAATCCTGAGACAAACCACAACAAACGTTAATGGCGGGCGAGATAACAAGAGGTCGACTATAAGGTTCCAGAATCCACTTTATGGATTAGCACCCTAGTTTGACAGCTTCTCCATTTAGCCCTTTTAGTTAACCAGTTAACGCCTCATAGGAGGGGCCTCTTAACAAGTCTGTCACCTGCTGCCTGATTAAAAGCATCAAGCAGCCACAGTACCCTTAACTCAGCAGGTATTACTTAGATCCACGTCGATCAGGTTGAATTTGATCACTTCGTTTCCGACTGGCGAGGTTGGGATTACAGGCCACGCCTCCGCTAAGCCCCACCCCGTTTCTCAATAGCTTCCTCATCAGTGTGGGGGAGGGAGCTATCAGACACCCACAAATTCCTCAGTGCAGGACTTCCGTTTACAGCATGCATCTCAGCCACCCCTCCAACTGGGGGCGCCGAAGAGACTTAGCAGCAAGCACATCACTGACAGCAATGTAAAATGGAAGCAATTTCTACAGAAATCACCTTCATTTGATCTTCACATTGTTCGCACCCTAATGTGGTGGAATGTCTTGGTGACGATTTTCAGATTAGCATTCAGACCATGATAGCCTGCTGCTCAGTGGTCAGGTAGGGACGCATGTAGGCGTGGGCCTACAGGGGCAATGGCTCCAGATTAAAGCTGATTGGCCAGCAGAAACCCTACTCCCCTGTCACTCAAGGATTCAAAATCTATCGTCGGCAAACAATAAGGTTGGTCCCTTTGTGTATAATGGTCCCTCTTATGCCTCCCACCCTAAAAAAAAATGCCCCTGGGTGCTGGTGACATGCACCTTCACTCCATCCCGCATGACAATCTGGACCGAGCCAGACCAGATGTGGTTACAATCAGTCTGCCATGAGGGGGACAAAGGAAGGAGACATTCTCCTACCCTCCTTAAATGCTGAGCTCTCCTCAGCTTAACGCACTGAAAGGCTTGGCCTTCGAGGCTCACAGAGCACCCTGGATGCCCCCCCAGGGCTAACATGGCGACTGTCAGGGAAGGGGGGGAGGGACGCCAGATGACTGATGTCACACGGAGTCTGCCAGGGTGACACAGATGGCTCCGCTTGGCATGACTGGCATCTGATTGGCCGCTCCGGATCCCTTTATACCCACAATAGGAGCCCAAAATGGAGAACACATGTAAATGTCACACAACACTGATGTGACACGGCAAATTCCACATGCAACGAGCAGCTGACATACGGTGTTGCGTGTGAGAAGATGGAAAGGACCCTTTGAGAATTCTTAGAAGTGTGTTCTGATTTCCCAAACTGATCACTAACTAAATACTGCCTTCTAAAACACTAGCAAAAGTATTCTGCTGGTTAACCACTGAAATGTGAAAAATGACCGGCATCTGCAGAACTAACCAAAGGTAACGTTCCCCAAGTCCCACCTCCCCGAGAGAGAAGAAAGGGTTAAAAAGATGTGGCAGGGGCTGTGGCTCAGTTTCCTGGCATCTTGGTTTCTGACACCCGTTGCCAGGGGAACGGTTGCTAAGGGAGCAAAGGCAGCACGTGGCCTAGACCGGAATGCCTTCCCATTACGCTCGACTTTTTTCTGGGCCTAAAAAGACCCGTTTGATGTGATCCGTCTCTGCAGCGGCACGCCAGACGAAACAGGCAAGGAGGTGGATCCCTCACCGTCATCTGAGCAGATGCTTTAAGGCCGAGCGCCTTACATAACTTATTATTCCACATGAACCATTTATGCTGCTGCATATTTGAATGTAGCAATTCAGGGTTAAGCTACTGGGTCCTCACAGTCACAAGTCCAACTTCTCCTGTATGAAACGTGCGGTGGAAAAAAAAGGTTTTATGGTTTAATCAGTCATGTCCCAAGACGAAACAACTGAACAACAAGGAACAAGAAGATTCAAGGATAAACTTGATCATTTACAATATATGTGGGGTTGGAATCCCTACAATCTGGTTCAGATTTAGAAGGAATCTGGCCAAAAAAAACCAAAATCATAATATATCTATTGGACCACTTACTGTAACATTTTATGGAAAGATCTTAAATTCGGTTACCTAGAATTACCGATGGTTTTTCAGAAACCAAAATTGGGACAAATTCTGAGAAAAAGTAGGGACCTTTAATAAATTGATGCAAACTACATCTAATAAGGGCCAAATCAAAGCATAATAAATAACTGATCATCCATCTAGATGAGCATCGTGTTGTCTGACGTGGGAGACACACGCTTGTAAGTGTCCAACCCCTGGAGACACACGAGGCGGGAGAGCGCACAATGGCACCAACAAACCAGTGCGATCTGTCACAGCACAAACTCTGAACCTCCTGGAAATGTAGGCTGGTTCCTCCTGAACAGACACCCTAAGGTGCTGTAGCAGGCCTCGTGCGATTTCCACCCCCCTCTGCTACTAACACTGTGATTAACGCGCATTGCGCTAGTCAGCCACTAGGGGCCGCTTCAAAAGGGCAACACACACACAGTGCTGCGAGGTATTTCTGGTACCAGGAACACATAACAGAATAGCCATGTGACAGATTAGCTACTGTGTGGAAAAGGGAAGGGGGCTGGTTAGAAGCAAGTCTCCACCAATGACTTGGGTTCAGCTACAAGGGCTGCAAACCTGACAGATGTGCTTCAAGGCAACAGCGGCAGACAACCAGTCTCACTGGTCTCATACGGGCTATTTATACACACGCCTGTCACGCCGCCTGCCGCGCGTTACCCAATCAGGTACTGGCTGCCTGGCTTTCTGGCCAATCCGTAGACACACGTTCTTACATTTTGGGACAATCAGGAAGAAGATTCCTTCTTTTAATGCACTGTATCCATTTTGGTTGGGAATTAGAATCGCTGGTCCAGCTGCTAGGAACTTCGATAAATTAAAAGTGCAAAGAGGAGGAACCCACGCCCTCCCCCCCCACTGCACAATCCTGCATAAGGCAAGAGAGATATCAAGGGAAAGATTAAATTATTGAAATGTTACGTGCATAAATTGGGTAGACACACGAACATGATTAAGCGGGCTAAATGAACAATAGGTGTGGTTCACAGATTAGAACTGTCACAGTACAAACTCTGCACCTCAAAGTTGTACCAAATAGAGCATCCCGATGTCATCATTTGTGGGGGGGGTGGGGGGGTGACAGAGCAGAGAGGGAGCCTTCGATCAGGATCCCGAAAAATGCGAAAGCACAGACCGACTGGCTCGTGTTTGCAGCCAAAAGCAGACTCAGGGCTATGCGCCCACGCATGGAAAAGAAAGAGAGACGGAAAGAGAGAGAGGGGGGGCACAATGTGTAGAAGCTCGAGGGAGCGCGCATTCCTGTAGCCCTGGTGAACACCGATCACGTTCAGGCCACAAGAGGCTTGCCGGTGCTGGAGCCACGGGCGGCCCAGTCCTCTGGGCCTTCACTGGGATGCCGGAGAAGGACGAGCAGCATGCAGAGCGACGGCTATGAAACCAGGGGGGTGGGGAGGGGTCGTGCCGCTGACACTCAGGCAGACCTCATGGGGAGCGGCAGAAGGATGTTCTAAAAACAAAGGCATCCAGACTGCTGATTCTTACAAGGAGGGGCAAGAAGGCCTCTGTGACACAGGTCAGACATGTGGAACAGCAGCGGGGGGGCCTCCCAGTCCTCTCACCAGCTCTCCACAACTAACCTTAATCACTATCGAAAGGGCTGTCGCGAAAATATCCGACTTCGGCTGAAAAACGCACGCTCGGAGGTGAGTACTACGACTCCGCGCAGAGCTTCCCCCAACAGTAACGAGGCTTTGAGAAAGAAATGTGCCACTGAGTCTGACTGCTGAATTAAATTCCTGGCCTGCGATGACATCAGGCCCCGAGAATGTGGCGTGTTTCATTGACCGGTAACTGGCTAAATATGGCTGCCGTTACCACAGGTGTGAGGAGCCCAAAAAGAAAACGGAGGGAAGAAGAAAAAAAAAACACAAACGCACATTCTTTGAAGGATTTGTAACCCCCACACGGCCCAAAACTCCAAAGGTTAGCTGCCAACGCCATATAAGGAGCACTTAAAGACTAAAGCTCTGTGAGACTCAAACTAAACATCAGGTTCTAATACCTACTATGGTTGTGTGAGCATCAACCTCAAGCTCATCTGGGGAGGACATCTCCAGTGTGGAGACACAGCATCGCAGCAGCTCCTCTAAGCAGCCGCGAGCCCGCGACTGGTAAAAATAAAACCGCTGGCTTTGCAGTGTCCTCTGGGAATTTGCGGTTCCGAGGAGGACTTCTCGCGGCTCTGAACCAACCTCACTTAACCGAACCTAAACTATTTACGTCCACAACTAAAACAGTTTGCATGTCTCTCATTTCAGATGGTCGACAACTCGAGTGTGACTGAACCACCGCGACCACAGAGAGGGGCACCTTGACTCCCCCCTCCTCGGTTTCAGAAGAAAGACGTCACTGGTGTCGAGCTCCCGGGGGTTGGGGTGGAGAACTGACCCCTTAAATCACAACACTGAGACCGATAGCTGCACCCCATGGTGACGTGACAAGCGGCAGCTGGCACAAGAGCACCAGCATAGTAATGTAAGTTTACCTCAAGTCATGGAGTAGATTTACATCTGTCTGACATAGGAGTACTGTACAGACACACGAGGTCAACAAATCACATGAAATAACCCCCCCCCCACAGCTTTCTCAGGTCCAGCTGTCGGTTGTGTTATGTTCTTGCCTGCCTTACAGAAATTTTATTTGGGGGCGGGGAGCAGGGGCATTTTTAGTACCCTTAAAGCATCCTCCTTCACTAAAAATTTAATTCACAAATTAAATTCAAAAGTTGACTCAACCTCAGAGGTCGACATTCCAGCTGACCCCAGAAATCATACTCCCCATTCGCTTCAATTTCGCAAACTCATCCAATAAGAGCAAAGGAAAAACACTGAGCATCCTACACCATCACACAGCACTGCTGTCCTTGCCATCCACTGCTGTCTGCGGCAGTTAAGTCATCGCGGGCAGGGGCAACTGGAGGTAAGCTGATCCCAGATCAGGTCTATGTGCTCCGTCGCTGTGCCCTCCCCTCTGCCCTCTCACTGCCAGAGCGCATCAGACTGTCTAATCTGCCGTTCTGCAAGTTTCCCGGCACCAGGGATGTGAGAAGAAATGACATCTCTGCAACCCAAAACGCCCACAGCCAAGGTTGGGGGGCAGTGGGTGACAATCACTAAATCACCTTGGAGCGCCCCCGCCCCCGCCAAGGCCAAAAATAGACATGAAAGTAAGCCAAAGAAGGAGCCTCAAGACATCAGCAAGTTAAATTAACGTAACGACATGTGTCATGTTTAAGAGGGTTCTGTTGTAATGTGCAAGGCAATTTTTTTTGCATCCGTGGGTCAAAATCATACCACTTACAAACTGGCCTCTTCATTCAAAATCACCCGAACTTTCTTTAAAGAGTAAGAAAAGGAGTCTGTCTTGTTTGAGCCAGTGACGAAAACAGAAATTAAATTGTCTGTAGGGCTTTCAAAGCATTTCAGGCAGGACACTACAGGAGCTGGGAGGTCGCCACTGCAAACAGAACCAGCTGCTACATCCCGGACAGCAGCTAAAAGGGCCTGACAGCCTCATACCACCAGATGGCATGGTGATTGAGAAGCCCACATGATCTGCTGTGTCGAAGACTCCTTAAGGCGCAAGCCCTGAACATCTCCACCGAAAGTCCTCCTGGGTACAAACAAACAATCTCAAGAAGTCACATCAGCAGGGCCTCTCACTGGGGAAAACGCCAAAATCCAGCCAACCCTGGTGCTTTAGGCAGCCGGAGGCTCATTTGCCTGCACGCGCGGAGCTCGAGAACTGCGTAACAGACTACAGTTTTTAGCGCCAAATATGCGTGAACGTTTATATCGACGGACAAGAACTTAAAACAAGCTGCCCAAAATATCCAGAAGACCGCGACCCGAATGTAGGCGGAGACGGCACCGCGGTAACAGCGTGCCCGCCGGCCCGGTCGGAGACTCAAGGTCGACTTACCTCCGCTGCATTTCGAGCTCCTCTGGCGACGGTCCATTCTGTACCTGAGTAGTCGGTCTTGGCAACGTGGGGCCTACAAGGGGAGATACAAAGCTGTAATCAACATCCGGCTCGGGTGAGTCTCACACAAGGGCTTCCCACACAGAACAAAGGACAAAGAGGTGAAATATCCAGCCTGCAAGCTAAAACCCCAGTAAGGGGATCAGTGTTTTACCCCAGATCCCAGTACTTAACCTGAATGTCTCCAATAACAATATCAGTACTACTAATCTAAACCACTGTAAGTTGTTTTTGGCAAACCTAACCAACAGGTAAGTTAATACCTGAGTTAATAAAGAACCTTACTGTAATCTTCACCACTTAAGGCTAAATGGTCCGTTTAGCTCCGTGGTGTAGCAACGCTAGAAGAGTGCACAAATTAACAGTCATAGACATGTTTGGTCTACTGAGGAATCAGTTCACCATCCTTCTTCCATGGGTTGAAGATCCTATCCTTCTGGCACTGTTTGGGACGTTTCAGTCAAGTTCATTCAGTTAGACGTGCCGAGTCTCGATTTGGCAGAGGTACATGTGCTGAACTGGCAAGCCGGCACACCCCCGGCAATAAAAGATACAGCTTCGGTTATGTGACTGGCTTTCCTGCAGCTTACCTGGGGAGTCATGTAACTGGCACAGACTACAGTTTTTTTTAAATGGGGAAGAGGCAAAAGTAGCTGAACATTTATACAGACCAAACAAAACGATCTGCCCAAAATATCCGACAGACTGCGACCCAATTGTAGGCAGAAAAGGGTCCAGATTTGGCAAATGGTACAATGGGCTGAACAAAACGACTGGCACATTTATGTAACCAGCATGAGGCCGGAGGGGGTTTATTACAGATACGGGACATTCAGAGTAAGACAGCAGGCCAGAGAGGGGTAGAAAAGCCGTAGGAATAGTGGGCCGTTTAGCAATAGAGACGGCACCTTCCTTGGCACTGAAACACTGAGCGATACCAGCCCGAACGGCGAGCTGGGTGCCCAGGCTAGGGCAGAAACAGCAGGCACTTCTGAGGGTGTTAGATGCCCCCGGGGGCATGAGGGGAAGCTCGGCATTCACGAGACCGCTGCCAGCACCTGCCGGCGATCCCGCTTCCGCAGAAACGCCGGCGTTTCGGTAACATTTGACCGTGAACCGTGAGCTGCCATCCCGTCGTTTCCCCAATGCCCGCCGGGGGTGATATCGTGGCCTGTTAATTATTATGTGCTGCCAGCTTCCTGACATGGGAAGCGGAGAAGCCTGGGAGTCCCACACGGAACGGCAGAGGCCCGCACAGGAGCCCGGGGCACTCTGACAGGATAATAGGTCTCTGTTCACCGGTGAGACGTGGGGACTTTCCACACCTCCCCCAGTGACGGCCAGAACACCTGCTCAGCTTCACGCTTCCGGTTTGCTCTCAGGGCTCCGCTGCGAAATGACAGATGTGAGCGGTGGCCACCTTTCACATCCACCTGGGGAAGCAAGCCCTCCAATCAGGCAGCCCCAGCAGACGCAAGCCCTCCAATCAGGCAGCCCCAGCAGACGACACAAAAACCTCCCGACGAATCATTAGGTGGGACGAACACAGCACTGGAAGGTCATCAGGCTCCACACAGAACTATTCTCACAAAAGAAGACACTAGATATTAGAAATGATCACACTACGGTAATTCAGTGCAGGTTCTGCACTGGGTAAAGTATAAAGACAACGGGTGGGTTTAAGGGTAAAGACACAAATAACACGGAAGCTGTTGACATATTGTCCACCTTTTTGGTGACATCACATGTCAATCAGGACAAAGGCTGGGATGAGTTAGAAACTCCCCCCCCCCACCTTTGGCCCTAACAGAACCTTTTCCATCACAAGTAAGGCCTGGATGGAAGAAGAATGCTATTACAGTTTAAGGAATTGACAGATCCGGTTTATACTTACCTTAGATCACCCCCCACCCACCCACTCAAAAAAAAAAAAGAATACCAGAACAGTTTAGATATTTGGGAACAAAAGGGTCTGACAAAAGCCAAAACAACCAAAAGCAGAAATTCCCTTTAAATGACATCACGCATACGAAAGATACAATGATTGATACTGCAGTCAAAAATCTGCGAAATTAACCTGCTAAAAATGGAAACCGCATCAATCAGGAAGCCATCGAGGGTAAGAGCCTCCACAGGCAGAGATGCGGAACAGAGCTGAGGAACGGCGACACGGAACCAGGGCAGCGCTGAGGCCGGAGCGGCGCGGCTGCCGGCCCGGACGCGGGACCTACGCGGGAAGGGGGTCTCCTTGGCCCTCTTCTGGCAGCACATGTAGTTCCACAGCACCCCTGGGCAGCCCGGGGGCGCCGCCGTCCCTCCAAGTCCACCCACGGTGTCACAGCGGGCAGCACTCAGGTCCATGGCAGTGTCGGAGAGGGGCGTTCCATCAGCCGGGGCGGATCCGGAGGGTTGCGTGCGGACGGAGAGGAGCAGCGATTCCCGCGGTCTGGGCAATAGCCGCCCCCCACAGCGGTTAGAGCTCCTCCTAGCCATGATCAATTATTAATGCCGCAAATAGCAGGGGGGGGTGGGGTGCGTGACGACTAGAGCATCTTAGCAGGGCCATGGAACTGACCCGCTATCGCCCCCTCCTGGTCATGACCACACCCAACCTGTACCCTCCACATGTTTTTTTTTTTGAGTATATTCCTCCTAAAGTATCGTTCTGAGCTGTGAAGCATCAACATGAGTCTGACAGTAGGTCCGGCGGGAGGCAGACTGGCAAAGTCACCAGGAGTCTGTCACCCCGCATCGGTCACCGCAAAGCCACCTGATTCATTGCCTTCCCAGGGACGGAGCGGTGGCAAGCTGTCACCGCCAAAGAGGAGACGACGACGGGGAATATGATCTCGCCTCGGGCTCCCGAGCTGGATGCGACAAAGTATCGATCCATTAGGACACGAGAAGGTTACAGGGTCTACGCGGCCTGGGGGCGGGGCGGGGATGTCTGAAGAGCTGCTGAGGGAGGCAGGTGCGAGGAAGCCGGGAGTGAAATTACACCCAGGCCTGGCCGGGGCATCCTGCCGGTTTCCCTGCACGGCTTTTGGGACTGACACACTATCTGGCGGCGTCCTTCAGATGCGGAGCAGAATGGGCCCCCGGAAACGGAAACAGGCCGACACAAAGGCTCCGGGCGGATCCCAAGAAGGGGGCGGCGGGCATCAATAATCCCCCGTCACCCACATTAGGTTTTTCTCGGTATATCATTAGGACCATTGGCGTTCGGGGTGCGACGACGCGCAAGGACCCGGGCGCGGCGCTCGCCGGAGATCCGGCATGTTCCCTCGGAGGCTGCACGACTCTGCGACGGGCAGCGGCAGAAAAAGTTGTGAATGGCGAGGGCCATTTAAAAATAAAACCGCCCCCATCTTCCAAAACCAGCCCGGATGGCGTAACAGCAAACGCAGCGAAGCTGTCAGGCGCCAACGGCGGCAGCTGAACTGGGTCACACTTCAGCTCCGTCTTCTGCCTTTTCCGGCTGTTTTAATTTTTTTTTTGTAATTTTATATGCATTACAGAAAATCCCAATTAAGACCTAGAGGAAGCACTTCATTTACGACGACTATACAAAGAGCGCAGCTGATCAATGAAGGCCCCTAAAAAAATACAGCGGTCAGGCAGGGGGCTATGTGGATTTGCGCTGATCTGTATTTCCGTTAGCACCCCCCCCTCGTTCTCCCGCGCGTCACAGCGCCTTCCAGCCCAGACCCATCCGCGCCCACAGATGTGCCGTGCCGAAAGGAGCCGGTTTTGGCTGCGTCACTGGATCGCGGGCCGTTACTAGGAGCCGAGGGAGAAGCCTGCAGATTTCAAGATGGGGTTTAAAGAACATTCTATGCTGGTCAAAAGATTAAAATAAAGCTCAACCAGTGGTGGCTGGCAGCTTTAAAAAAAAATTCAATTAAAAAAACAGAAGGAGATAATTCAGTTTAAAATATTACTTGTTAAATTATGAAGCAAGTCACTTTTAATCTACTGCCTCGTCAAACTTTATGGACCAGCCTTGTTTCACTTAATCGCACCAGAACAGGGTGTGTTCTAGTCCCTCAATTTCCATTTCTTAATAGACCGTAACCCTCAGAGGAGCAAGCCCTCCTGGTCGGCCTGTCGAAAGACGACAGCTTCCCGTTCGTCGCCCACCTGGCACAGGAACAGTGCATGACACGCAGCTTGGTGGTGGGGGGGGGGGGAGATGAATTCCTGAAGAGCCACCATGGGAGGAGGCTGCCACCTAATAAAAGGAGGTTTGCTCAGAGACAGGGTGCGAAACACAAACTGGGAAACAGGTTTATTCTGGTCACCCAGTAGCAGCGGTAATCCAGGACCGTCTCATCCCAGGAACTAC
>JABFEB020000006.1:459232-475644 GCA_019775895.2 Stomatorhinus ivindoensis | reverse complement strand
CCCCCCCCCCCCCCCCCCCCCCCCCCCCCCACACACACACACACACACAGATCTTCAGAGCCAGACTCCTTCTTCGCCACACTGTTCCCAGAGGCTCTCCCACCTCCAGCTCCTCCGCGTCCGGCAAAAACCACCCCTCTGAGCTCCCACCGGGGGAGTGTTGGCTCTCACTCGTGTTGTGCTCTCCGCCTTTATCGGAGCCCCTTGTTTACTGTTGTTCAAGGATGAAATGTGGAAATAAGCAGGACGGCAGAAGGGAAGGGGGGGGGGGGGGTCAGTTTCTCCCATCTGTGCATTTTGCCGGATAAGCGCATGGCCGCCGCGAGCCGCGGCAGAAGCAGCCAAACGTCGTCGACATGCCGGAACAATCGTGCAAGTGGCTGCTGATGCCGACGGCATGCCGCTGAATGCGGACCTTCGGCCTGAACGTGCCGTGCAGAGACTGCGGAACCCAAACACATTCACAGAATGAGGAAAAGTTTACACTTGGAATCGCTGCTCTTAGATGTTTCAAATCCATATTTAGACGGATGGGAAATGTAATTGTGCATTTGTAATTATGTACTTGTGATTGTGTATTTAATCAGTATTTGTATCATTTTCTTCTGAAAGGTCTTCAGGGACAGTATACCATGATGATTTTTACTACAGTAAATGATGTAGTGACTGTTAACTGCACGGCCATTTCGGGTACCATGGGGAGACTGTTATTAAAGGCGCTATATAAAAATAAACTGAACTGAATTTTTTGTTGTTTATTATATAGCCAATTTATCAAGTATGTGGTAATTATATTTTATTAAACTATAATAAACCTTTTGATGGAAAATTGGCAGCAATTACAGCCCAGCTCATAGTCTTGGGCAAAAAAAAAATCTGTATATAAACACATACTAAGGTGAAATTAGCTGCTTTACACCTTTACACACAAAACAGCCTCTGACCGTGAAACGAGAATTAAATTGAGTGCGGTCAGCCAAAGGCAGATGGGGATCCGACCCCATGACCTCTTTCATGCTGACCGCTGGAGCATCAGGCCTGAGGAGGGTTCTGCTCCAGAGGGCGGACGAGTTTAAAGACGTCTTTTCAGTCTGGGGTGCGGGGCACACCTGGGAAACCCATTCTGCCGTCCTGGGCTATGAGTGAGTGTTGACAACTGGATTATAACCCCCAGTCCGAATGCGGGGACGTGCCAGCGAACAGTGGGGTCTGGCAGACGATATTGGTTCCAGTACTCAGTGCAGCGGTGGGCAAAGTGGTGGAGATGTTAGTCTGAAGGTCACCGACAGGCTGAAGCCCCAGGAGGTCTTGTGCAGAGTGAAGGCGATAAGCTGGTTTGGATAAACGCCTCAACAGAGCCATGCCAGGAAAAGAACACAGTTTAGCTAACGGCCAAAGGCTACAGGAACCACTGCTGGGAGGGGTCTCAAAACACACGTAAATATATTTTCACAGTGATCCAAATTGTATCGATGTGACAGCAGCCTCAAACGATCCATCCGACATAGTTCATTGTTCAGCACCTGAGAATCTTTGGTCGCAGTTTTATTACTGGCACGCGCGCTTGTCCGCGAGCTTCCTTGAAAAACAGTTTGCGGGGAAACCGCGCGCGTCTTCCGCGAGTCCGTGAGTAACGCCGCGCGAGACGTCAGAAGCCCGCGCGGCTTTTTATAGCCGCGGTCGCGCGTCTCGGGTCCACCAGCACGCGGGTTCAAGCGAGCGTACAACAAACACAAACAATGTGAGGCGTAGGGTTACAGACGGCGGCGCTGGGGGCGACGCGGGCCGCGCTGGGAGGAGGGCGAGGGGGCGCCTCCCCGCCGTACGGATCCCCGCCCGTGCTCCTGGCCGCCTCTCACACGGCGATTGGGTTTCAGCGGCGGTGCGGTGAGCTGTGGGAACAAGTCATCATGCTGGCAGGCTGCCTGGGAGACTGCGCCGCTCTCCGCCGGGGGCACGGCGCATGACGGCGCGGGGGGGCTCCTTCCAAACAATGCGCTGTCTTCACCGTTTAACCCCGTGAAGCCAGCTGCAGCTGGAGCATCCAGCAGGCGGGGAGATGATTCATCAGGACATGCGTGTGTGTGTGTGTGTGTGAGCATTACTGTGATTGCGCGTGCCCGCTATTGTGAGTGACTGCTCGCGTGTGAGTGTGCGTGAGCAGGTGAGAGAGTGTGTTATGGAGACTGATAGTGAGATAATCCACGCAGACTCGTAGCCCCCTGTCAGAATATACTGTGTGTGTGTCTGCGCGCGCGCCCGCGTGCACAAGCCCATCTTTTCGGTCTAATAAATGCATTTTATTAAATTCATGACAATTAAAACCAATTAGCCGTATTTTACGAAACTATCATTGAAAATATTTGGACTAAGAGCAGTTCTCCACAATGATTTTGTCACAATGGTCTGGCGTAATTCTATGTTTATATATTCATTTACATTTACTCCATATTCCACATGGAAAAACGAAGCAGTGAAATACGATGATGTCGGTTCTGATCATCAAGTACAAGCTGCGGCCGCGTGCGGGCCTGTCACATGACTCATGTGAACCTCGGGTGTAGATATAATATAAACTGTCGATTTGGTGTTAGGGATTATTTCTAAGAGGTGATACTTTTGCACGCGTTCCTCCAGGCTGTTGAAATGACCCTACAGGTCCTCGTTGTTCAGCTAACAGCTGAATGGGGCTCCTGCGTTTCCAACGAGCTGCACTTGTAGAAACTCGTAGCTTTACAGAACTTCATCGAGTGGCATTGTGGCTTCATCAGTTTAAAGACATTGCCATTAGAGATTTTTTTATTGCTGTAACTTTTATGCATGCTGATCATTTATGGATGTTTATGATTTTAATTAATAGGCTAAGTAAACTGCATGCTTCGCTAACACCAACAAGTTTAATGTCCAAGGCAATTAACTTCATAATAGTCCGCTACAATTCATTTGTATCTTCGGAAATGGACAAAAAAGTATCTTGCGAATAATAATAAGTTTATTAATCTTATTTTTGTTCTTTTTTTTGGGGGGGGGGGGCAGGTTTAGGGTCCCTCGCCTTGCGCTGGAGGATAGCTGCACTGATTTCCTGTTTCGGCTTGTAAGCCTGCGTGGCTTTTCGTTGGCAGGACTGTGAAAGCCGTCTGTTATGGACTCTTTTTAATACAAAACAAGTTAACAACTGACATAACTTTAAACATAAGTGTTTAGTCGGGCAGTTCATTTATGTTAAGATACTCTGTCCTGGTCTAATGCCGCTGCCAGTCTCCTTGTCACCAAAGCAAAGCTTTTGTAGGTTCCATCAAATCACTGCGGCTCGGGCATTTAAATTGGCTTTCTGGGCTGGCAGCGTTTCTCACGAAAGCATAGGAGCAGAGGGGGTGTCACGCCAGCACTGAAAGTAGGCAGAGTCCAGCCCTCCGTGGAAGCTGTAGGGCAGTGCGGCTGGAAGCCCCCGTTCGGCGGCTCGGGGCGTGTTTTTCTCATGTGGGTGTTCCCGGGGAGGACGTGGGCGGCGACCCGGCTGCGACTCAGGCTCCGGCGATCCGTGGGAAACGAGTTCAGAGGGATCCGCCGAGTCACCTGGACGCACACGAAGCGGCGACAGCACCATGAAGAGACCCTGTGATGAGACGAGCTCTGACAGTGACATGGATGAAACCATTGATGTGGGCAGTGAGAACAATTATTCAGGGTAAATGATTTTATTGTGTTGGTGTGTTGTTCGTGCGCGCGCACGTGTTATTTCATAAATTCCAAAAAAGTTTTTGAAAAGTTTTAAGAACTTGTCGGCTGGATGTGCGTACGCTCATTTACTTGGCGCAAAATTTGTTGCTGAATGCAATAGAGTACAAATAAATCCTCACAAAATATTTATGGTACTTTGTTGTAGATCCTTAACTGAAATCTGTGTTATTTTAACATGCAAATGCGCCACAACAGCATGCGACTACTAACAGCGATCACAAATGCAAAATGAAATCATTTGAAATTTTTGTGGAATATAAATGAATCGTTGCAGTTTTGTTAGTTTATCAGGTGTTTTTGTTTCATTTCCTGAATGTCATGTTTTCACAAAATAATGTAGAATGTATAGAATAATATAGAGTATTACATAATAATAAATGCAAATATTGTTTTTTGGTGACAGCAGCGGTTCAGTTATTCGATCAAATTCTCCGACAACAACCTCCCAAGTCATGGCACGAAAAAAACGACGAGGGGTGATTATTATTATTATTATTATTATTATTATTATTATCATTGTTGTTGTTGTTTGTAATAGTAGTAGTAAGTGGTAAAGGTGTGAATATTGCACATGTTTTGTGAAACTATATATCAGTTAATGATGCTTGTAAAGTGGTTTTGATATGCTAACAGTCTTCGCTTGTTTCAGATAATCGAAAAAAGACGGAGAGATCGAATTAATAATAGTTTATCGGAACTCCGTCGACTAGTTCCAACCGCATTTGAAAAGCAGGTATGTTTGCAGTGATGCACAACGGCAACATTATGCATCATTATCATTATAATTGTTGTAACTTCGACTGCAACAATAACAATATGATGAAGCAGGTTGTGATTATTAGCACTATTTTGGTTATTATTGTGTCATTATTGTTATTATTAGCATTATTAGATGATTATACATGAGATCATGTTTTTTTTTTGTTTTCCTTCAGGGATCTGCTAAACTAGAAAAAGCAGAAATATTGCAGATGACAGTTGATCACCTGAAGATGCTGCAGGCCACCGGAGGTAAAGGTAAGGAGATAATTGACTGCTGTTTTCCGCCATACTTTGTAGTGAAATCCGAGCGAGCAGCTCCTTTGACAAGATTAAAGGAGTGGAAATCAATGCTAATGGCAGGATTGAACTCGTGGGAAAGCGCGGCCTGCACAAAAGAAGCACTTGACCCCCGGATTGTGTTTGCTTTCATGAGTCCGTGGGAGGGGAGAGGGCCGCATTCACTGGTCGGCCTATTGAGGGCTTGTTTGGGGTTTCCAGGGGGTGTTAAAACCGGTGTGCGGAGGAGACAAAACAAACAGAAACAGCAGAGCACAGCGTGGCCTGTTTAGGTTACACCTCCGGCGCGGCGGGAGTCTGGCAGGCGGCGTTTGACTGGCCGTGCCTCTCCCATTGACCGCCGGCTGCCTTCAGGGGGGCTGCGAGTCGTGTGCGAGTGCCGTGCTTACAGACACCTACCGTCCGCAGGCTACTTCGATGTCCACGCCCTCGCGATGGACTTCATGAGCGTCGGGTTCAGGGAGTGTCTGACAGAGGTGGCCCGGTACCTCAGCTCTGTGGAGGGCCTGGACACCAGTGACCCGCTGCGCATGCGCCTGGTTTCCCACCTCAGCACTTGCGCCACCCAGAGGGAGGCCGCCGCCATGACGTCGTCCATGGCACATCACCCACACGCCTTGCACACGCACCAGTGGGCCGCCGCCTTCCATCCCTTACAGCAGGCCTTCCTCCAGCAAAACGGACTCCCCACCACCGAGGGCACCACCGACCGGCTCGCCGACCTGCCCACGCGTGGATCAGCGCTCCTGGCGGCCGCCTTCTCCCCCGTGGACTCAGCCCTCAGGGCGCCATCTGCTGGCAGCGTGGCGCCCTGCGTGCCCCCGCTCTCCACCTCCCTCCTGTCCCTGTCGGCCACAGTGCAGGCCGCCGCCGCCGCCGCCGCCGCCGCCCAGACCTTCCCGCTCTCGTTCCCCGGAGGATTTCCCATCTTCGGCCCCAGCGTGACGGCTACGTCGGCTGTCTCCTCGGAC
Source organism: Stomatorhinus ivindoensis (assembly GCA_019775895.2). Lineage (NCBI taxonomy): Eukaryota > Metazoa > Chordata > Actinopteri > Osteoglossiformes > Mormyridae > Stomatorhinus > Stomatorhinus ivindoensis. Next base: position 469,873 of record JABFEB020000006.1, on the reverse strand, counting down.
GCTAGTCCCTCGCCGTCAACCCCGTTGGAATCCCAGCCGGGGGCCGGGGGAGGGAGCAGGAGCAGCAGCAGCAGCAGCAGTAACAGCAGCAAACCCTACCGGCCTTGGGGGACGGAAGTGGGGGCATTTTAACCCTTCGCTTTGTGGACGTCTTGTATGTCTGGAAGTCGTTCCACACTCTCGGACTGAAACACCTCCTCGCTCTTCCATTGGATATATCTCGCCCTGTCCGTGAACTTTTGACACCTGTTTTGTCTTCTGCCCGGTTGTAGTACATGTGGCATGGAAAAGTACAGACATTATTTCACCCAATGTGAACCTAACAAACAACACTAACCCTTAAGTCTGACTGAATTTTACTTTTTTAAGGTCTGGTAAATGGAAACATGTGGATCTTTTCCATTTATTTATCAGCTTCTTACTCTTTTTATCGTTTTCTCCAAGCTGCTGGGAGTAGACGTCTGGCCCACACACTCTTCTTGTCCATTAGGATCTTACTGTACATACGTGAACATTTATGATTCTGTTTCGATTGGTTGGCCACGTGTGGCATCAGACAGCTGAGTTAGCCATGACACCTAGAATATTTCTCCAGTAATCCAAAATCTTTGATTTTTACAGGCCTGTATCACAGTTAGGAAAATATCGATGATATCCATTCGAGAACAGAACTATAGCCCAAGGCACAGTGATTTCTGATTTGCTCTTAGCTGTAACAAATAGAACTATGACCATTGTAGTAAGCAGGATATTGCCTCAATGCAGTCTGCTGCAGGCCCACACACACACACTCGCTTACTCACATACACAATAGACAATACAAGTGGTTTTGAGTTTTCAATGAATCAGAAAAGAAAACCTTGAAGCAAAACCAAAGGTCAGTGAGATAATCAGACAAAGTGAATAACATGGTGTGTTTTAATCTATGAACTAATTAAAAAGCCTGTACATAATTATATGTTTGAAATAGTAAAGTAGGAGTTCTATCAGAGATTTTAAAGTCTTTTATTAGGATGATGCACGTCACACCACAGCTTTGTGAAGGACTCAAACCCCCCAGGAGAGAATGTATATGAAACACGCAGGAAAACTAAAAACAAACACTAAGATTAGTATTACCTATAAAAACTCTGCTGTAACGTGTTTCACTTTTTTTTCTTTTTGATTTTCCACGTTGTGTTGTAAGCTGTAAAACATTTCTATGCAAACAGAAGCGCTGAAGGTGTCACTTATTAAAAACAAACACTTCTCTCTTTTTTGCGAACATGTTGACATTCTTGGCATCCGTGCTCGTGCTTGCAAACCCCAGCAATCCAGTCACCACATCTGCTCGTGGCACGATATTCCTGGTGAGAGCCGGTATATGGTATGCCGGGAGGAATGTTGTGGGGAATATCGACAGGCGAGTGCCACGAAGAATGCACGCAGCCTTTTTCCATTGATGAAAAACAAACTTCCCCCAGAGGGCCACTTAGGCGATGGAGAGCAAACAGACAAGCCACATTTGTGGTATTTATGTATTACAAAGATATCGGGACTCCTTTGACTCTTCCTACCGCAGACTGCGGCTAAAGCCCATTAATCTGACGTCCCAACGCAAACAAAGTACCATCGTATTGGTCTTTGAGCTGAATGTCTCTTAAATTGCTGTAATTAACATCGGTATGAAGGGATTCAAATTATAAGTAACAATGACCGAGTGATGCTTGCGTTGACATACAAACTTAAAAACAAGACAATTTGAGGAAACGAGGCACAAAACAAATGATCAACTATCATTTTCATTTTTAAATTGCATAGTTTATTGTACTAGTGCCGAGTTAAAAGCAATGCAATACGACTCAATAAAAGTACTTAAAAATAAATTGGATGGTGTTTTTACAATGTAACAGTAACACATGCTGATTTTGGAAATAGTAATGCTTGATTTACACTAATATTTTAATATCGTGATTATTAAAAAATGTTTTTTGCATATTATGCCGCATTCGAAAGAGTGTCGATTGTCGAGCGTTTATTCTAAACAAAACCAGAAAAAAAGACAATCTCCGAACTATAGTTCTAGCATAACAGCAACAGCTCTGTTCAAGCAGCCCCGAAATGTGTGCAAAGGCGCTGGCTTGCCTGAAACATACTGAAGGTTTCACGAAGCAGGCAACACATGAAAGCAAAACAAGTCCGGTCACTCCTCGCAAGATGGGTCTTTATGCGAGGCTAATCCACTCTCTTTATCCCGAGGTCTGTTAGAAAGATTTACATTAGTAAATCACTGTCACACCATTAAATTCCTTAAGAGAAAAGTATCAGCATTTCCAAGTGAATGGGGATTACGACAAACAGCGCCTGCTGTCCACCGACAACCATGGGAACAGCGCTCGGCTATAAATCCGCGGGTTATCTGTGCTGCTCCGGCTGGTTCTCACGCCGGGCTCCGCTCTTTGAAGTGGCCGTCATAAAACAGTTACACATGATCTCAGGGCACGGAAACATCAAATACGCGGCGTGCATGGCGTGGAAATAGACACAACGAACGCAAATAATCACCTTATTATGAACAATAAAGCATTAATTAACCCAATAATAATAAAGGTGAAACCCAAATGTAAAAGAGTTCTCTGATCATGAAGTTTAAAGGGATTACGTGATTCGGTTGCTGAAAGTTTTCTGACTTCTGTTCACAAGGATTATTGCGGTGGAAAAGCACAATAAAACATTAAAATAAGAAGGACTAACTAGCAAATTGTGCAAATGACAGAACAATGTATAAAATTAAATGTTAATTTCAGATTTAAATGTTTATTTCACGTTTCCCGGAAACGTATAATTTTTTAATGGTAACTGTTTACAAATGGATTGTTTTTAAATTACATGGCTTCTTACAACAAATACTGATAAAAAAGTATATATTCCCCTTTCATGTTACTTTCTGCCCAATCTTAATTAATATCTTAATAAGCTAATAGTATATTAATAATACAGTGCTTTGTAAGCATTAATCACCGTTATACCCATACTTTTGTTCTTTCTTCGTTTTTATTTACATTTTTAATAAATAAATCTTAACTTTCTTCTAAAGTACTTTTTAAATTGTTGCTGTTCACATCACTAAAGGCTCGTGTCAGAGGCGTATATTCCGTTAAAATACCGCTTAGTGAATAAACAGCTTACAAGGATAGGCCAACAGACGAAGAAGTTAGAAAGGGACATCTATTAAAAACGGTCAAATATGATGATCTTTTTCTTCATCATCATCACCATAATCATCACCACCATCATCATCATCATCATCTTCTTCTTCTTCTTCATTATTATTATTATTTATTCATCCATCTATTTTCCTCCACTTATCCAGGGTCGGGTCATGGGGGTGACAGTCTAAGCAGGAATGCCCAGACCTCCCTCTCCCCAGCCACCTCCTCCAGCTCCTCCGGGGGGGGGGGTACCAAGGCGTTCCCCGGCTAGTTGAGAGATATAATCTCTCCAGCGTGTCCTGGGCCTGCCCCGGGGCCTCCTACAGGTTGGACATGCCAGAAACACCTCCCCAGGGAGGCGTCCAGGAGGCATCCTGGACAGATGCTTACATCACCTCAGCTGCCTCAAGGCTGAGCCTAGCCCCCCATTGGAGGAAGCTCATTTCAGTCATTCTTTGGGTCACAACCCAAAGCCATAGCTGAGGGTAGGAACGTAGATCGACTGGTAAACTGAGAGCTACCCAGGATCAAGCTACCCTGCCCTGACTGAGGAGACCGGGGCCTCGCCCTGGAGCCAACTGGGGTGGGACTCCGGCCATGAGGCCCGACCAGGCATAACCCAAATAAATAACACCGGCATATCTTCCTGTAGGCCCACCACTTGCAGGGGGAGCTGTGGGGATCAGGTGCAATGTAGATCCGGTGGCAGTCAAAGGCAGGGACCTTGTTCATTATTATTATAATAATTATTATTATTATTATTTACATTTTTATTTAATGTTATTGTATGAGGCGATGGAATTCTGAGGTACACAGAAATATATTGTGTGGGAGGTTAGAAACCCAAGGGTGACCCTAAATGTGTGGATCTAACTGAGTTGCCCTGACAATAGGGGGGAACCGAGGCAACCCCGTCTCACGCTTTGCCAAACACTGACACCTTGTGCTGAACATTTGTATAACACATGGCGAGACACGCGCTTCCTCTTGTTAGTTAAATGTTATTTACGAAGAATGGATAGAACTTTTTTTTTTGATGTGGATGTTGATGTGGGAGTGCTGCAACTTTGAATATATATTGCCAGTACATGTATATATTAAACTTGGCTTATCTTATAATTTATAGTTTCTCAACCAGTGAAGAACCACCATATAAACTGCTAGACCAATCACATGGGGTCTATTTTTCACGGACCAATCAAAATGGTCCCATATGTAGTCCTTCCGCAGTTATTCTGACGTATCTCGATTACGGAAATATAGCCGAAGACCGAGTGTCAGTGTGATACGATGGGCATCGTTTACAGTGACGAGTTGGGGGCATTTTAACTGTCGCAGTGGGCCAATCTAGTGTCATTTAGCGTCACTTAAGTTCTGTTTGTCGCGGCACAACACGAATGGTGGAGGAATGCATTCCAGTGGCGCTTCTTCTTCTTACCTGAGGATGAGTTAGATGGTCACACGCTGACATGCTGTAGCTCATCGATAAGCCGCACGGTATATTTTCGGTGGTCTGGCTGCTTTAAGGCTGCGGCCATGAAGACGTTCAGGTGTCCTTCTCGACACGGATATGCTGCTGAGATATCCCCGTTTCTGCCCTCCAGACTGGCATGTGCCGCGTCTCAGCACTATGGCATCGCAGGTGCTGCCACGTTACGGGCCGATCGGCCGCATGGCGCCTGTGACTGGGCTCGCTGATCCCTTACCAGTGCATAGCCGTTGGTTACCAGTGCATACCCGGCGGGTTCAGTTAATCATGTTTTCGGGAAAACTCGTGGGAGGTTAATGCATATTAATGCAATCCATGGATATTAATATTCCAGTAACATGTAGAGATATGATGCAGCCATTGACAGTCAAATGTTATTTGTTTCTGAGTAATAACTTGGCCAAATACAAGTTTAAAAAGCTAAAAATTGTTGTTTAATGATATATGTTGGCTGCGGTGAGATATATTAATGTAAAATTAGAATAACCGAACATTACTACACAATACAGGGTTATTGTCAGTTGTATTGATAATTTACGATGACTTACGTTCATAATGAAGGATAGGGGGTATTTATGTTTTAATTGACATAGAACAGGGTGGATTTGAGCGATGTTTGCAGACTGAGGATGAAGCTGACGAGGGCTTGTTCGTTCAGGATGTGGGACGCTTCTGGTGCTGGATCAGGATGAAGGTGGTATCAGGCTCATTAAGAGGTAAAAACCTTACCCTATCCTGTCAATATGCACCGGGAGAGGTTTGCTTATATTCTGAATATTTGCCTTGATTTGTACCATTTTCTATATACAGTGGAGCCTCAATTTACGACCGGCCTGACATACGAACAACTCGGGTTACGACGAAAATTTTAGTTTTGATTTACGACCAAAGTCCTGAGTTACGACCCGAATGCCGGTCGAGGCCGAATCGTGCATCTGCCTGTGCGGCTGTAAACCAAGAGCCGAGAAGCCCGACGGGCGTCAGTCTGAGCCCAGATACGCCTGTATGTGGACGTCATTTCGGTCACTGCAGTATTTTATATAATTAATTTTGCTAATTACTATCAAACTGCCCCCAAAAAAATCTAGAAAAGAAGCTAAGGAAGGAAGTGAATGTATAGAAACCAATTACAATCGAAATGAAGGAAATTTATGTGAGCGATCTCGCTAGTATGTTCAGCATGTCAAAACCCACCATCTATACAATCTTACAAAGAAAAGATTTGTATAAGGAAGCTAGTGTTAATAGCAAAAGCTATTACTCAAATTACGATGAATAGAGTTAGACGAGGTCGAAAGGCTATTATTAGTGTGGATAAAGTACAATTGGTGTGTGAGTACAATTATTGGTGTTTCTGGCAAATTACGCACATACAGCTCCTTTTTATTATGAAAAGGTTAGGTAAGGGGTGCTTTGGGAGGTTCGCAATGCATTGTGGGTATTTCCATGATTTCTTATGGGAAAAATACTCTTGACTTGCGATAAACTTGTGTTACGACCAGCCCTCGCGAAGGAGTTCATAAGTCAAGGGTCCATTGTGTTTTAAAGGAATAGTTATTCCGAAATGACCTACATCCACAAGGATCAGTTGCATTAATTGCACTTGTATTTTCGTTTGAAACTCTTGCAGTTTCGACTGGAATGACGGGCTATTCGACGTCACGTGGAGCGAGAATAACGAGCATGTTCTGGTGACGGGTGCCGGGGACGGATCAGTGCAGGTGTGGGACACCGCGAACCCCCAGGGCCCCCTGCAGGTGCTGAAGGAGCACACACAGGAGGTGGGCGCCCTGCTCCTGGTCCCTCTCATCTCCTCCCTGCCCCACTTTGGTCTTGCTTCAGCTTCGCTTGGTCGAGCCGGTTTAGGCTGCAAGGAGCCGGTGCCACTGGAGGTTCGAGTTCCTGCAGGAGTCTTCCTGTTGTGCACTTGACCCACTTACTGAACAGGAAGTCGTCTTTTCGGCTGCGTGACGTCACAGAGCTTAGCGGTTTGCTGAATGCCCTATATAACCTTGACTGCGATCAGTCCTGCTATGTAGCATTTTACCAAAATGTTCTTTTACGTTATTTCACCCAGAAGGCAAAATTAGGGGCAACGTAGCTATTGTGTCCACAATGGGTCATCTTGGTCTTTACTGTGCGTTTGAGAAGGCAGCGCTCCTGTTGCAGGTTTGGGACTTTGAACACCACGTCCACACAGCACGTGTGGAGGCTCTACGTTCTCGCTGTCAATGGGGGGAGGGGGTCCTCCCACAGTCCAGAGGCATAGAGTCAGGCTAATTAGTGTTTCTAAATTGTCCTTAGACAGGCACACAGACCAGTAGTAAAATTACAGGTTTGACACGTGCTCCTGGTCGGACAAACCTCTTGAGGGGACCCCTTCCCAAAGTCTATTTCTTTCTAGCTACAAGCCTGCCAGAAGGGTCCGATTGTGTGAGGTACTGAACCCCCCCCCTCTTGTGCCTACTGGTGCCAGGAATAGGCGCATTTGCAAGTAGATTGGATAGTTTATTTGGGGTTAATGTTAGCAAGTGATGCGTCATCATGCAGGTGAGGTGACGCTCTTGTGTAAAGCGTGCCAGCGACTCCCCAAGCTGTCATGCTGCGTTCTCCCCTGGGGGGGGGCCTCTTGTGCTCTGATATGCCAGCCGTGTTAGCAGCACAGGTGAGACCTGTAGCTGCCCCCCCCCCCCTTGCAGGTGTACAGCGTGGACTGGAGCCAGATGCGGGGTGAAGCTCTGCTGCTGTCCGGCTCGTGGGACCACACCATTAAAGTGGTGAGTGCCCCCCCCCCCCCATTTCATAAAAACATGCATCTTGCTGATGTGCAGAGTCAGCGACCCACTCGTCTTAATTGCTGCACTTTTCATAATTAGGCCGATCCGATTTGTTTTCATAGTGGGACCTGGAGCGGCCCCAGTCACTCTGCACCTTCAGGGGCCACGAAGGGGTCGTCTACAGCACAGTGTGGTCCCCCCATGTCCCCAGCTGCTTCGCCTCTGCTTCAGGTGGGTGACTGATTTTCCCGCTTTCCGGGAGCCGCATCAACTCACACTCTCTGTCATCCGTTAATTTGCATCCTTTGGTAATACCCAAAGCGGCCACATGGTGTCACTAAAGGCCTTCGAAGCCTTGAGGTCCAGGACGCTGAACAATCAAGCCTGGTCAACGAGCAGCGTGACTGACAGCACACCTCTGATTATAGACGGGTGTGTTGTTTAAAAAAGGTGCCTACCCGTTTAAAATGGGAGGTTCTGAATATCACTGTTACAGGCAGCCCAGTGCCTTGTTTGGTAAGGACATGTTGGTAAATTAACTATATTCTGATTCAGGATGACCAGCGTTGCCATTGATTAAAGTGGTATTAACTGGCTCTTTGTGGAATTAAATTGTTTGTTCCCGTATTTTTAGGTGTGTTTGCTAGTTAGGGGGGCTGGTGAGATGTTCATTTATACAGACCATAAACAGACCATACAGTTAAACCTATTCTGTTGCATCCTTGTCATGTGACCTTTGCTTTCTTATCTCTGTAATATTGCCTGCATTAATTACACCATGTAAATGGGCAGCTTTCAAATTGTCTATATTGTAAGAATCTTTAAGGTTTTCACGTTTTTCATGCCTGTACAGATTTATTTGTTCTGCATCAGTGTGATGTTAAATTGTCTTGCATATATCTCTATTCATACCTTTGTGCTATAAAACCATCCACACTTGCTGCTTCAAACTGCCTCTCTTGCCAGTTCATTAATTTTTAAGACACTGGGTTTTGTTGTGAAGATGAATTAAGGGTAGACAAGGTCAATGCCGTCCTTTTCACACTCATAAAAGTGCTGTGGTGGAGTTCTATAGTAAAGCTCTATAGCAGTGTTTGCCAATCCGGTCCTCAGAGACCTATATCCAGTCCATATTTTCACTCCCTCCCAGCTCCCTGTCAGACGGTCCACGTTTTTGCTCCGGAGCTGGGAGGGAGCAGACTTGGATTGTCTGCGGGTCCCCAGGTACCAGATTGGGAAACACTGCTCTGTATTAGAGTATAGGAAAAACTGCATTGGCAGCTTCCCTGGAAAGTCTATAGTCTTTCCCTTAGAAGATGACAAATGCTGAATTTCACAGCTGATTTTATGGAAATCTTACGGCAGCCGTCTCCTACCTCATTTGTGGTGAGAGCCACTTCTATGGAGAGAATAATTTGAGGAACTACATTTCATACAGAGTTAGATAAATTGAAATGTAATTGGTCATTTTTCTAAAAAGTGTTATGTGAGCTACTCATTGGCTCCCTGTGGGTCACATGTTGGCGACTGCTGTCCAGTAGTCAGCTAGATAAGATAGTGGGTATGAATTAGTGCATCATGGCTGAGCTGTATGCCTTGAGGGGAGGCCGTCTGCAGGCTGGCACGTGTGTCCATGTGTACGTGCGTGTCTGTGAGTGTGCCACAGGTCTGCTCTCGGCTGACACGTGCTCAATAGCACCACACTGTGGCTGTGCAGTGTACAGACAGCCAACAGGCTCTCCGTCACCATGGGTCCCCACAGCCCTTGGTGCGGCAGGGGGTAAAGGCGTGCCAGAGATGGCACGAGGGAGGGGGGTGAATCATGGGTCCTGTCAAGCAGAACGATGGCTTCGACAAAGCTGGAATTTGTCATCTGGTGGAAAAGATTTTTTTCATTGTGCCTCCTCTAAAAACGTGGAGCTTCCTCGTACCGTGACGTACGTGACAGGCACGGGGTGTTCCGGTTCGGCTTTCGGGAACTGGGAGGGTGGGTCAGCGAGCACACTCAGGACCTCGGGGGAGGGCTGTTTCTGTGCCGGGAATGAGATTACCACATCTGCGAGATTCACGCCGCCTTACAGGAGGCTGGCAATCAGCAGAGACCTGCGGTCGCACGGCATTGTGGGAGAGGGGGCGGGGCTGGGCTTTCGCAGGCGCAGACCGTGTGGGGAGGAGTAGGACGGGTGCATGCAGGCCTCGTCAGGCCTGCCTTATGACAAGATTTCCCTCAGGACATCCTTAGATTTTCAATTTAAATTCAATTTACTCTAATTGTTTTTCTGGCATAACAACCCATAGATAAGTATGTATTAGTTATTACGGTTGAGTTAGGTTATGGCACGTTAACTCAGTGGTTGGCCTTCTTGCTTCATACCGCCAGTGCTGCGGATTCGAATCCTGCCTCCGTTCGGCGTGTATGCGTGTTCCCCTCAATTCACGTGACGTGCAGTTAGGTAACGGCTCTTTCCGAGTTGCTCCTGGAGTGTGATTTTTGTGTTTGCGCGTGCCCCGCGATAGACTGGCGTCCCGTCCAAGGTGCATCCCGGCCTTGTGCCCCGCGATAGACTGGCGTCCCGTCCAAGGTGCATCCCGGCCTTGTGCCCCGCGATAGACTGGCATCCCGTCCGAGGTGCATCCCGGCCTTGTGCCCTGCGATAGACTGGCATCCCGTCCGAGGTGCATCCCGGCCTTGTGCCCTGCGATAGACTGGCGTCCCGTCCAAGGTGCATCCCGGCCTTGTGCCCCGCGATAGACTGGCATCCCGTCCGAGGTGCATCCCGGCCTTGTGTCCTGTGCTGCCTGCGATAGGTTTTTGCCCCCTAAGTGACCTTGACACAGGATAAACAAACAGAAAATGGAGGCATGAAAACATGGGCTGCACTTTCATTGTCATTCGATAAGCTGCAGCTGTTGCTCCGGTTTAGCTTGTTGCTTGTAGCTTGTTGCTCAGCACAGTGGATCCGCTGTTGGCCAGTTGGATGCCTGTCAGGGTTCGTTTAGTCTAGCAGGCCCTGTGTCTCAGATGGAAGGATAAAGTCCCTCGACAGGGAAGCCAAGAGAGGGAGGGGCGGCCAGCCACCCTCTGCCGTCACACGCGAGTCCCAAAGTGCTGCAGGCGGCAGAAATCTCTGCAAAGGATCCAATTCGCCTTTAATTAAAGCTGTCAGCCTCCACCCACCACCCC
>JABFEB020000006.1:402457-414655 GCA_019775895.2 Stomatorhinus ivindoensis | reverse complement strand
CCCCACCCCCCACAGGCGTGGATTTTATTTTATTATTCTAAGGATTACTGTAATCAAAATAATTGTATTCTGTTTTAGTGACTGCTGTGTGCATCTTGACCCCATAAAAATTATTCTGCTAAAATTTATTCAGATGCCTAGGGTCTAACCTCTCTCCCTGCTGGGTTTTAGTTCTGGGTCATAGTTGAGAATCTGAAGGGGAGGGGGCAGTTGCCTTTAAAAAATGAACACATCCTCCGGACAAACCCCCCAGAGGATGCACACACCACAGGTGTGTTTGTGTCTCCTGCAGGTCTGCCATCTTTGCTCTTAGCAATTTCTGCTGAAACAAGTGACCTCACCAGCATGTCCTCTCACAGTGGGAAGCTGCAATATGTCAGAACGGCTCAAGGTTGGGGGTAGGGGGCGGTTTTGGATCGGTCCGCATGGTCCCTTCGTTTAGTGGGGTAACCGCCCGGTCTCAGCATTGACTATTGACTACTTTTCCTAACCAACGAGAGGCCACCGCCTTCTCACAGCTGTTAGCGTGGTGCCCAATTCACTCTGCATATGCTAACAGACTGCTCGCTCCTGGGCTGTCGTACGCTTGGGCCTGATTTCCCCTAACGATGAAGTCATTCGTTATGAACTCCCTGGAGCCCGTTTAACCCTGAGTTTTGAAGGGACACCAAGCAGAGGTACCAAATCTGGGCATTATGGTCTTCGTTCTGTAGGTTGATTCTAGTAGCTGGTGATGATTAAAGGTCACGCCGCCCTCAGCCCTGAAATCCTCAGCCAGCCCAGAGATATAATGCAGCTTTCCTGGGATCAGGGCTTTGTAGGCATCACAGTCTTCATATCATGGCCTTCTGTGACTGTCCTCTGTGTGGGTCACTGTGAATGCACACCCAGGAGATTTCTGTCTGCCGCATGACTGAGTGGCCTCCGACCACTAGGTGGGGTAGCGGCGAGGCTGTCGGAGTTGCCGTGGGGAGGCGGAGGAGGGTCCCTGAAGTAGTGATGTCAGGCTGCTTCTCCTCGGTAGATGGCGTGGAGTTTTTGCTTGGGCGGGGGCGCGGTGGTTGTTTCGGGGGCCGTCCGTGTGACTGTGGCGGCCTTCCTTGCCCCCAGCACAAGCAGCGCTGCCCGGTTCTGGAGGACCAGCTGGTGGACCTGGTGGTGTACGCCATGGAGCGCTCGGAGACGGAGGAGCAGTTCGACGACGGCGGCACCAGCCAGCTGCTGTGGCAGCACCTGTCCAGCCAGCTCATCTTCTTCGTGCTCTTCCAGTTCGCCAGCTTCCCGCACATGGTGCTGTCGCTGCACCAGAAGGTGCGCCCCGCCCTCCGCCACACGTCCGTGCAACCCACCTTAGAAATGAGGTTCTGACGCGCTTTCCTTACCCGCCCCGAAGCTGGCTGGCCGGGGCCTCATCAAGGGCAGGGATCACCTGATGTGGGTGCTTCTGCAGTTCATCTCCGGAAGCATCCAGAAGAATGCCCTGGCTGACTTCCTTCCGGTCATGAAGCTGTTCGACCTGCTGTACCCCGAGAAAGAGGTGAGGGCGGAGTGACCAGAGGGTGGCGCTGTGGGTTGACTCACTGGGAAGTGGACAGCACCTTCTGGGTTTTATTATTGTTGTACACGGAGGGGGTGCTTTCATCATGCCGGGAGGACAGGCGTACTGTATGGCGTGCCAGCAGAGGGCGCTCTATGCAGCTTAGCAGGGTACCCTTCTCACCGTGTGTCCTGCTGAAAGTCAGTGCTGTTCAATAAAAGCAGTCTTGGCTCTCAGCTTGATGCCCAAAACTGAAATTCTACTGAAAATATATCCTCTAGGGCTCCATTATCTCCCTCTGATTATCTGCCCGTCCTCGACTCCTGTGTGCATTTATTTTAAGCCCCGCTGAATGACCTTCTCTTCAGGGTTAATCACATATGGCTGTGTGCTGAGCGGCGAGATCACCGCCCGGGACGGTCAGGGCTGTGAAATATGAGTGCAGTATTTTACAGCCATATCACCCCTTCTCACCTTTTCGCAGCAGTGCTATAGATACTGCTGTTAATCTCACTTCTAGCACTTTCTGTTTCTGTGTGTGAGATATCACTGTAAAGAATCCCATCCGTCTTCCAACGGTGATAAAGTATAAAATTAAAAGATGCAGTACATTATATTTAAGAGAAGTGCCATAATCTCATAAAAACCAAATTTACAAATGAGTATGTATTTTATGGGCTGTTGTATGAAATGCCGCAGTGAAATAAAACAGAATCACATTGATAGCGTGTAATGGAAGCTAATTACTTACAGGATCTGCCTTGTTAGCAGCAGTGGCTGCACTGAGACTGCGTGGTTAGAAAACTGGCAGCAATATAATTTCCCTGGAGTCCTGCCTGTAATTCGCCATTAGGGAGATTCTGTGTGTTTTTTTTAAATTATAAACGACTCAAAGCTGCACTCCTCTCCGGTCATGATTCCTCCATTGCCTAAACCAAGCCTCAATGCTGGATGACGTTCTTGCATGTTTTTTTTTTTCGACGGTTAAACAAACTGCCCAACTACATCCATTCTCCTGAGACCCTCACAGCCTTCAGGAGATCCATGTCTTCCAGGAACACCTGGACATCCTTCACCCTTCTGCAGATCTTCCCTCGCTCTGTCTTGGCTGTTCCATCGATATGGCATTACGTGGGCACTGCTTGAAGCTCTGTTGTGTTTTTCTCTAGTATGTCGGCTTTGTTTTGAAAAGCTTTTCTGATTGTGGGTTTCACTGTGTTTTCTACAGCTCTTGTTCCTATAACAATACCATACTTAATGTTAGTCACTCATTGGGTACTTAACCTAACAGCAAGCTGGTTCCTTGACAGCTATATGCTTGTAATTATCTGCATCAACTTTGGGCCTAAGCTTCTGTCAAATGAATCGAGCTGAATGTCCTTCCTGCAGTGTATCCCAGTGCCCGACATCAACAAACCCCAGTCCACCCACAGCTTCGCCATGACCTGCATCTGGATTCACCTCAACAAGAAGGCGCAGAACGACAACTCCAAGCTGCAGATCCCCATACCGCATTCTCTGAAGCTACACCACGAGTAAGGGGCATGCGGCGACCCCAACAGCAGCCCGACCCGGGGGGAGCTTGGGGTTCTGGGGGTGTCCCGGTCAGTGTGAAGTGGGGGCCTCATTTGAGGCTGAATCAGAGCTTTAATTCTGTGTCCAGTTAAGAAGAAATGCTGAGATTAAAATTGACTGACGTTATTGAATTCGGAGGGAGATTCTAGCGCATACCTCAGCAGGAACATGTGCTCAGATAAACAAGCATATTGTTCTGAACAGACAAATAGTATGAATGATGACTGAGCTCCTTAGCTGTCAAGATTCACTGTGATATCCGCAGCGATATGAATGCTAGCGGTCTTCCTGACGTGCATGTCTGTCGCATGTCCGTCGCATGCGACGCCCTTCCTGCCGCCCTGCTCAGGTTCCTGCAGCAGAGCCTGCGCAGCAAGAGTCTCCAGATGACGGACTACAAGATCGCGCTGCTGTGCAACGCCTACTCCACCAACTCGGAGTACTTCACGCTGCCCATGGGCGTGCTGGTGGAGACCATCTACGGCAACGGCAGCATGCGCATCACACTGCCCGGCACTAACTGCATGGCGTCGGGCTCCGTCACGCCCCTGCCCATGAACCTGCTGGACTCCCTCACCGTGCACGCCAAGATGAGGTGCGACCCGACGCCCTACCGTGCTGGAAGGGGGGCTCCGACTCTTTTAGAGACTCTATTTGATCTTTGTTCCGTAACAGTTATCGGTGATTCGCTGCCCTGCCAGCTCCGGACTGGACTTGGTGCCGTAGGTGTGGCCGTTGTCTGTCGGCGGAGTGTCACTCACACCGGCATGCCGGTGGCTGTCTCACCGACAGACGAGCCGCTGGCCATCCCACACATTCTCTACCGCCGCGGCGTCCTCGTTAAAAGTTCTCGTTATGGCGCCTCTGGGGATAAGAATATGCTCGGGCCAGGATGCAGGGCCCCGAACAGCCGTGGGGATCTGGGGAGGGGGGGGTCCTCAATCGTCCTGGTTAAACAACACGTGTCCCTGAACCCTGACCTCCAAGGTCGCTCAACTCCATGTTTTTCTGTGATGTCGCAGCCTGATCCACAGCATAGCCACACGCGTGATCAAGCTGGCCCACGCCAAGTCCAGCATCGCTCTGGCCCCGGCCCTGGTGGAAACCTACAGCCGCCTGCTGGTCTACATGGAGATCGAGTCCCTGGGAATCAAAGGCTTCATCAGTAAGTCCCAGATGTTTTGGGGGCGTTCCTCAAGGAACGCTTGACGTATAACGTCTTGTCGGGCAGATCGCTGGATTAGCTGAGTGTTTAAGCTGAGCCCCCGCTTGTGAGTCCAGCTGCCTCCTATGTTGAGGGATGGGTTCATTTCGTCTCCCTGTGGTTGATATGCTCCCCTGCGCCTCCACCAGGCCAACTCCTGCCAAACGTCTTCAAGTCGCACGCCTGGGGCATCCTGCACACCCTGCTGGAGATGTTCAGCTACCGCATGCACCACATCCAGCCTCACTACCGCGTCCAGCTGCTCAGCCATCTGCACTCGCTGGCCGCAGTGCCTCAGACCAACCAGAACCAGCTGCACCTGTGGTCAGTGACAGCAGCGGGGTATCGGGGCTCGGCCCGCCTCTTGGACGAGCATGAGTCCTCGCTGTCCTGATTTAAGGATGTGACCCGCAAATGATTTAATCAAGCCAGAGTGTAATTACTACATCGCAGCGTTTATGTCACACTGAGCGTGAACCCCGAATCACCTTGGGCCGCCGCTGTCTTTCCCAGCGATGCGTGTTATTGCCGTGAATCTCATTCAGTGATCCTGTTTCATGTATCCAGGGAAAGATTTCTTTTGTACCCTGCATTTAGGGTTAGTTTAGGATTGGGAAAGACGGTAAAGGCGGGAGCTCGAGTCCCTTTGTGTAGAGCAGTGTTTTCCAACCCCAGACAGTGCACATTTTTGCTCCCAACATACCCATACAGAGGATTTGGTGTTTGTGATTGCCTGGGAGCTGGGAGGGAGCAAAAATGTGGACTGACTGGTGTAGAGGAGGCACCTAAATGTGGCGCTGAGTTGTGTGCCCCCCCCCCCCCCCCCCACAGCGTGGAAAGCACGGCCCTCCGGTTGATCACAGCACTCGGCAGCTCAGAAGTCCAGCCACAGTTCACACGCTTCCTCAGCGACCCTAAGACCGTCCTGTCGGCGGAGTCGGAGGAGCTGAACCGCGCCCTCATCCTCACACTGGCCCGGGCCACGCATGTCACAGGTCAGCGCGGTTCACCCGGGTTCACATGGAGAAGCGCTCGGTCTGCAACGCACTTAGATAGCAAGTAACATGAAAAGTTACACCTGCGTATGTAACAGTTCAGTCTGTATGCTGAAATATTACCTAACCATCTGAAAAATGAGTCATATAACCATATGTTAGCTTTTGATCTTCAGTGTAGCTGCAGAAGTGATATTGTGGTCTGTCTACGATTTGCATGAGAGGGAACTGGGAGGCAGCGCTTTGTGGTCTGGGTCTTTAGAGTCTTGCGAGGATGCTAACGGTGCCTGTCCAACCCGCCTCCCCACCGCACCCCCACAGACTTCTTCACGGGCTCCGACTCCATACAGGGCACCTGGTGTAAGGACATCCTGCAGACCATCATGAGCTTCACCCCCCACAACTGGGCGTCGCACACGCTGAGCTGCTTCCCTGCCCCGTTGCAGGTACGCTGGGGTGGGGGGGGTGGTTTACCACGGAATAATGGTGGAAACGTGTGGGAGGCTCCTGTCATAAGCCGGAATCGTTCGCCGGCCAAAGCTGCCCTGAGCTTCCAGGCTGGCGCTGGAAGCAGAATGTGGCTGTACATGTTTTTCGGGCAGTAAGAGGTGATGTAAGGCACCTCGTAGATTCTCTGATTTATTCACACGACGCTGATAGCAGGATGGGAATCGAGCTCTCTCCCTCTCGTCCGTAGGCGTTCTTCAAGCAGAACAACGTGCCTCAGGAGAGCCGCTTCAACCTGAAGAAGAACGTCGAGGAGGAGTACAGGAAGTGGAAGTCCATGACTAACGAGAATGACATCATCACACACTTCTCCATGCAAGGCTCCCCGCCTCTCTTCCTGTGTCTCCTGTGGAAGATGCTTCTGGAAACAGACCAAATCAACCAGATTGGTTTCAGGTACTTTTCAGAAGGTGTGGCTGTTTAACCTGCTGAGGAACCGCACCGAATATAGCATGCGTTTAGTCGACACTTTATTGGCCTCATGTGGTTTTTGTAGCTGAAACGTTATCCTTAACCTTCGATTGTTCAGTAATTTGTCCCTGCAGTCAAGCAGATTGGCATCTGGTATAATTCAAGTCAGTCAGTCCGTGTCTAGTCCTGTGATTGTAGAATGACAGCCTCAGCTCTGTGTCAAGTGAAGAGCGTGTATCTTTCACTTGGCAGCCAGTGATGGGGATGGAATTCTGAAGGCTCGAATGAGGGCATTTGGCCTGGCCTTCACTGGGAGTCCAGAAGTACACAGAGCACCGTTCTTAATGAGGTCACCCCGACCCAGAGCTTTAATGCATCTGCACAGCTGCTTCCTGCTCCCGCATGTGCCGTTTGTTACTCTGATCGCCAGTTCACACGGACGGCCCCAAGGTGTTCCTCAAGGCTCTGTGTGTCCAGGTCCACAGGGTCCTCCCCAGAGCAGTGAATCACTGTCGCTTTAAGGTCACATTCCTGGGACCGTTGCTGAAGTCAGTTTCTTGGCCCGTGTTTTGCTGTTTGACGATCTACCCTGACGTGTCACCCATGGCTGCTTTTATGACAGTTGTAGTCCTGTATCCGGCATCAGAAATATATCAAAGTTTTAACAAAGTTCACCTCAGGGCTGACAGCAAGTCTGCTGTGTAGATGTTGAAAGAAAGACCTGTATCTGTGTGATTGAGCTGTTCCCCTCTGTATTTTTGGCAAATCTGGGCCGGCAAACCCTCACGACTGACCCTCTGATGATGGATCTTCACCCAGAGCAGCCCTGCTTCAAGCGAGGATTTTGGCAGGCTGTGATTTTGTCCTATTTTTTTTGCCAGATCTCCGGGTCACGCTTTAGAGCTCAGTTCCTGTTGATGTAACTCCTGGGGGAAGACTTCCTGTGAAAGTCATTAAGTGCCCGGAAAAGTCGCACTCCTCAAAGAAAATATGTTAAGGAAAAGAAAACAGCCCCCCAGTCACTCTTAATGCATCGCCCCCCCCCCCCTGAAGAATGATGGCTTTTCAGTCGTCGTATGTGATGCAAAGATTTCTGGATCGTTGTACTTGGAGATACACAAAGCGTGTGTGACATCACGCCAGTGGTGAAAGCTTTTTTTTTTCCTTTTAATTCTAGGGAGGGGTCAGGTGTCCCGACACAGCACCCCCTGTCTGTTGCATGAAACATTTAAAAAGGCTGCTTTCCAAGCTGTCGCGGGCGATTACTAGAAACGGGACGCGTGATGTCAGAAGCTGTCGGCTCAGACTCGGTTGGCACTGGGGTGATTAAGTGGGTGCCAGTGCTGGAACGCGCCGCTGTCTGCTTCTGTCGTGGGGCGGGGGGGGGGTAACCTATTTCGGGAATGCTGCTCATTCCATCTCTGCGAGTGCGGGGGTGACCGCCCTCCATCCTTGTGAATGACGGGTTGAGGAGACCTGCTTGATTTCACTGTCGGTGTTCGACATTGAGTGATGACATCGCGCCAGGTCTCGGTGTCCCGGCATCTTTTGCCGATTCATGGGTGAGGGTAGACTGCTGCCTCTGGCCCCCCCGGGTTTCACTCCCACGCTGAGGGTTAACGGCAGCCATGCTCCCGTCCCAGGGTCCTGGAGCGGATTGGCGCCAGGGCACTTGTGGCCCACGTCCGGACCTTCGCCGACTTCCTGGTGTACGAGTTCTCAACGTCTGCGGGGGGACAGCAGCTAAACAAGTGCATCGAGATTCTCAATGACATGGTGTGGAAGTACAACATCGTCACGCTGGACCGCCTCATCCTCTGCCTGGTAATGAGGACCAGCCTTCCTCCTGTCTCCGTCATTTTCTCCCTTGTCCCGCTTTTGTAAACTGATTTTATTCGTTTTACGAAACACTTTTTAACTGGGAATTACATTGAAGGCAATGGTAAGTCGCTGCTGAGGATTTGCTGTAACCCTGAGTCCCGTCCCGCCTGAAGGCCATGAGGAGTCACGAGGGCAACGAAGCCCAGGTCTGCTACTTCATCATCCAGCTGCTGCTCCTCAAGCCCAACGACTTCCGCAACCGCGTCAGCGACTTCGTGAAGGAGAACGCCCCGGAGCACTGGCTGCAGAGTGACTGGCACACCAAGCACATGTCCTACCACAAGGTTGGCGGCTGCCCCTCGACGTGCGCCGGCCCGAGGCGGCTACGATACTCTCGATGATGATCGATGGTGTCGAAGCGGCCGATCATTTAGTCCAGCTTTGCTGGGGAGGGTCACTGTATGAGATTGAATTTAATAAAAACGAAACCTGTCCTCTTGCTCTGTGACTTCAGCCCTTTTGAAGATATCAACTGATCTCTCGGTTGTAACTTATTATTGATGTGAGGCTGTGAGCCGCGCGTGATCTCCCTGGGTATGTCCCACAGAAATACCCCGAGAAGCTGTACTTCGAAGGCCTGGCGGAGCAGGTTAACCCGCCGCTGCAGCTGCAGTCACAGTATCTGCCAATCTACTTCGGCAACGTGTGCCTCCGCTTTCTGCCCGTCTTCGACATCGTCATCCACCGATTTCTGGAGCTTCTGCCCGTCTCCAAATCTTTGGAGACACTGCTGGACCACTTGGGTGGCCTCTACAAGTTCCACGGTAAATGTCCTGGGGTAATTGTGGCAGGAGGGGACGCTGAGCTGCTGCTTCTCGAATGTGGTGTGGTGGAGCGTCAAGGTGCTAACGGATTTTTTTTTCCCCGTTCTGGGGCTTCCTGCTCCCTCATGGTGTGATAAACATGCTCTGGCTGTCAATGTAAAGGTCTGCTTTCGGTCTAACACCCTTCTGGTTCGCAGACCGGCCCGTGACGTACTTGTACAACACGCTGCACTACTATGAGCGACACCTGCGCGAACGCACCAGCCTCAAGCGCAAGCTGGTGCACGCCATCATGAGCTCGTTGAAGGACAACCGCACACCAGGATGGTGCCTGAGCGAGACCTACCTCAAGTTCGGCATGAACGCGCGCGAGGACAACGTCTGGATACCGGATGACACCTACTACTGCAAGTTGATCGGACGCCTGGTCGACAATATCCTCCCAGTTCGATTCAGGCGAGATCTCTGAGCTGCCGAGTCTCGGTGTGACTCGGTCTGTGAAGGTTGGCCCGATGTTGCAGCCAACACCCCGTAATGAGCAAAATGTTACACGGCGACTCATCAAGCACATTTATAACATTACTCTGTCGATCTGCTCATTTACAGGACAGTGGTGTGGACTATCTGGTAGTATAGGGCTGCATTCATGCACACAGACACTTCACGCACTGCCAGTTTGGCTAACTGGGATTAATAGAAAATGGTACATCGGCAGCTTTTAAGAGCTACTTCCTCTGATACGTTTGATCTGAGCTAAGTCATAGTTGCGCTTTGCGGTGAAAAGTTGGGCGATTAGCGCGTTCCTTCCTTGACTCCCCTTACCCATGGCGGGCAAATCTCCCGGGCCTTTTCCCAACTGTGACTGGAGGTTCAACGAGTTCCCAAACCCGGCAGCGCACGCCTTGCACGTGACCTGCGTGGAGCTCATGGCCCTGGCCGTTACCGGGAAGGACGTGGGCAACGCGCTGCTCAGCGTGGTGCTGAAGAGGTAAGGGCAGGGCCTGCGGGGGGGAGAGGGTGGGACTGATGGCTGAGGGGGCGGATCATGGTGGAAACGCATGTATTACAATCAAGCAATATTTAATGAGGGTGGGGCTTGTGGGGGAGGGGTGAGACCACACTGAAAGCATGGTTCATTACAATCAAGCATGCTTCACTAAGGGCAGGGCTTGTGAGGAGGGGAAGAGGCCACACTGAAGTATTGATGCTTATTACAATCCAGCATTCTTCAATATGGATGGCTTTGTCGACGCTTAGAGGATAGCCTGGGACAGCCTGGAGAAGCAGAGGATTCCTGGAGGGTTGCTGTTAGTGTCGTCTCTGAGCTCCTTCACCCTCTTCAATTTCAATGTCGCAATGTGCAAACATAAATATTTGTTTGCACTCTGAAATGGCTTTCTGGGAATCATTTCGGCATTGCGGAGCTCGGTGGTTCATGGTGTGATGCACTGCGCTGATTGTTTCTGCATTGCTCACCCCGCGTGTCCGTGTCCGTCCGTGTGTCTGCAGCCAGCCCCTCGTCCCCAGGGAGAACATCACCGCCTGGATGAATGCCATAGGCCTGGTGATCACGGCCCTGCCGGTAGGTCCCCCTCCTACCAGCCGTGGTGGGTGTCACGGGCTTATGAAGCCGTCGCTGGTGCCGACCCGCCGTTCCCGCCGCTCGATCGCAGCGCGCTCGCAGCCCGTGGCATTCTGTCGTGGAGATTGAACAGCCGGTACGGTCCTCAACTGCAAAAGAATAAACGCCCAAACGCAGGGGACCTCTGCCATGTTCGACGCCTGTCGCGCCGCATTGCTGTGCGTGGTTATTGCGTTCGATTCTCTGTCACCATGCCAACGGCTAACGGCTGCAGCCCCAGGTGGTCCCCCTCACCCGTCCCAGTGGATAAACACCTCTCGATCTGTTTGTTTTTGTTTTTTTCTCCCCCCCCCCCCCCCCAGGAGCCGTACTGGGTGGTCCTGCACGACCGCATCGTGAGTGTGGTGAGCAGCCCCTCCCTCACCTCGGAGACTGAGTGGGTGGGTTACCCTTTCCAGCTGTTCGACTTCACCGCCTGCCATCAGTCCTACTCGGAGATGTACTGCAGCTACGTGCTGGCGCTGGCCCACGCCGTGTGGCACCACTCCAGCATCGGCCAGCTCTCCCTCATCCCCAAGTGCGTAGCCCCGCCCGCCCATCTTTGCCATTGGACGCATCTCCGAATGAACCGGCGCCGATTGGCCGTAAATTAGTGAAGTATGCGGTGAGATGAATGAGCCTTGTTGGCAGTAAGACTTGCTGTTCCTCTGCTTTCCTGCAATACTGTGCAAAAGTGTTAAAGGAAATGTTTAAAGCTATTAATCTAGGTAGTTTGTCTATATTCGGTAAAAAAACAACGCAATTTAACGTTAGAACGTGTGCAACTCAATGACAGTTAAAAGTTACTGGTATCTTGTTGGACGGCTAGATGAACACCACTTCAGTTCCCAAACCTCTCCTCAGGGGCACCTCAGCTCAATTAATTGATTAATTTAATTAGTTTAATAACTCAGTGAGGTATTGATTAGCCAAACCCTGTGTGCTAGTGTTTGAGTCAGTAAATATATGGGTATATTGGATGGTTGCTGCAAATCCTGGGGTGACTTCAGGAGAGGTTTTCTAATGGCTAAGCTGACACACTTTGACAAACAGAAAATGAGTTTTATACCATCATGAAAACCATTTTTAAACATTTTGTATGAGTGCCTAAGACTTTTGCAGTCATTCTTTACAGATGTGAGTCTTTTGTCGTGGGATTAACTTGAAGCCAGAGCAGGAAATCCTAAAATATGAAGGAATCAGTTTTCTCATCAGTCAGCCGTGCCAGATTGGCTCCCTGACCGCTCGGTGCTGGTTAAGCCCTTATTCTCCGGTGCAGCTTCCTGAGGCTGACGGGGTAGAGAGCCGTGCAGCTCTCAATGCATCGTTGGTGTGTGACAGGAAGGGCCTGGGATTATCGGGAATCAAACTGAACCCGTCGTGCTATCTGTCTCGGCCCCATCTACGTGTGCGTCAGCACCTTCGGGGGGGCGGGGAGGATGAGGGATCCAGGAGTGACCTCCGACCCCTTGACCCAGGTTCCTGTCAGAGGTTCTGAAGCCCATCGTGAAGACCGAGTTCCAGCTGCTCTACGTGTACCACCTGGTGGGCCCCTTCCTGCAGCGCTTCCAGCAGGAGCGCACGCGCTGCATGCTCGAGGTACCGCTCCGCACCCGCCGCATGCTCGAGGTACCGCTCCGCACCCGCCGCATGCTCGAGGTACCGCTCCGCACGCGCCGCATGCTCGAGGTACCGCTCCGCAC
>JABFEB020000006.1:389181-402357 GCA_019775895.2 Stomatorhinus ivindoensis | reverse complement strand
CGCCGCATGCTCGAGGTACCGCTCCGCACGCGCCGCATGCTCGAGGTACCGCTCCGCACCCGTCGCGTCTTCATATCAACATCAAGGCTTTAGATGACAGCCAAAATATTTGTCCGGGATTGGCTTTTCGGTGCTATATGGACGTTTACATACGCCCAAAATTTAGTAAGCAGATTAGTAGTATGCCTAAAATATTAAGGAGATGCGTTTATTATGATGCCTGAAAATGAATCGGTATAAATTCAGCATGTCCTTATGTTTATTAAATCCGGTTAGCGGAGCACGCCACGTGCTGCTGTTTTGTTATATCATGGAAGCGATAAGCACTGAAGTGGAGGTGAAGACAGGGACACATCAGCAGCCCGGACGAGACATTGTGGATGACCAAGGCAAAAAGACGTCATGTGGTGGCGGGAATTTTTGTAGTTTAAAGTCCGACATCGAATTAATACTAATTTTTGGGTGTCACAGTACGCATCTCATTAATATTTTAGGCTACTACTCTGCTTACCAAATCGTGGGCGTAAGTAAACGTCCGTATAGTACTGAAAAGCCAGCGTCCGACTAAATGTTTCAGCCATTATCCAAAGCCCTGGTGATGATGGTGCATGCACCATACAATCACGACGTGAGGCCGTGCAGCCCCAGTGAACGAGCTCATTTTCACGTGGCAAACCCAGCAGCTGATTCGTGATCCTGTGGTTACTGGAGGGAATCTCAGAGTCTGGGGCGGGATTAAGTAGGTCTGGGATAAATCTTTTGAGAAGCGGCAGACCCCGTAGCTCGCTGACTCTGTGCTTCTCAGGAACAGTTATTGCCCAGTCAGTTTTCAGCCTGTTCACCGTCTGATGGCTCTAACCCTTCCCGTACGTTTCCCAGCAGGCCTGTCCTTCGATGGCGTTTTACATCCTGACCATGTGCACGATGTTAAATATCTGCCTTCCCGCGTTGTCTTTTGCCGATATCGCTTCTCCAGATCGGAGTGGCTTTATACGAGATGCTTCAGGCTGTGGACCAGCTCAGCAAGCATCTGGTTTATATGGACCCCATCTGTGACTTCCTCTACCACGTCAAGTACATGTTCACCGGAGACAGCGTCAAGGAGCAGGTAAGGGCCTGGCCGTTCTCGCTGCCCCCTCCCCCTGTGCCCCTCCCGGTTCCTCATACCGTACGTGTCTTTCGCTGGGTACCCTGTACTTCTACCCGCTGCCCTGTATTTTGCTCAGAATGCACAGCCTGTGTCTCATGTTGACCTTCAGGTGGAGAAAATCATCTGCACACTGCGGCCTGCCGTCAAGCTCCGCCTTCGCTTCATCACACACACCAGCAAGATGGAGCCAGCAGCCTCCAGTGCCCCCCCCGCTGGGGTGGCCTCCCCCACCGGGCAGCCCCCCCCGGGCCCCGTCAGCGTCCCGCTGTCCGTCGCTCAGTGATGCCCCCTCCGCAGCCAGTCCTGGTCAGGCTCTGCCCTGACTGCACTTTGCCCTTGGCCCATGGGATGGTCTGATTCGCCTGTCTGGAACCCATTCAGCAGCTGCTCAGAACCCCTCGTCTCTGCCGTAGTTACCCAGCAGTTACCCCGCGGCTCCTCAACATTCACCTATCACAAATTTTTCTCACTTGGTCCTCATTGGTTGTTCTTTAGGAACATCCACCAATCAACTTGGCGTATGCTATATTTGACCCAGCCCCTTTGGCCTAGAAATGTTCACTTGTTCCGTCTTCCTACGGATTGGTTGTTGTCCCTATCGCCCTGTAACAGCCAAAGTAACAGGGGATCACGTGACTCTCCCCAAAACGGAATGACAGATTTCTTATTTTTGTAAACTGCTTCTACCTTAAGCATCACTTCCACGCGTCACCTCTGTAGAAAAGCGGAAAATAGTTGCGGATTCATTATGGAGAGGTTTGCTTGCTGCATTCCGTTGCCCCTGCTCCCAAGGTGTGTATATAAATGGCAGTGTCAGTCTGTCCTGGCTTCCCCTCATCGGGACAGCAGTACATGACGTGCCTTCACAAGAACCTCTCCTTCATAGAACATTTAAGTTATGCAGCTGTTTTTTAAAATCCATGTCTTTTGAAAATAAAATCTGGTTTATTGTAGTGGGTTATATTGGTATATTTGTGTGCATGTGTGCATGTCCTGTGATGGACTGGCATTCCATTCAGGTTGCCCTGTGCATCCTGGGATAGCCTTAATGCTTACCATTATCCTTGTACCTATTTACGCAGTGATGGATGGATGGATGGATGGATGGATGGATGGATTTACTTTGGAAAGTACCCATAGTTTCTCCTTTCCCAGTCTGAATGAGCTGTGATGCAGGTCTCGCCACCCAGGCCTGAGTGTGACACACACACACACACACACACACCCCCCCCCACCCCGTTTCATGTGCCATTCAGGAACTTAATTAATTCTCCTCCAGGAAGCAATTAGGGCAGCGAGATGCTTTCGGCATGTTGCGTTCGTCTCGGCTCGTTAAAGGCCGGAAAAACTGAGAGCAGTGGGACGTCACTCATCTGACGGAGAATGCACCTTGTGCACGTCGCTCTCTCAGGAAAACGGTGAACAGCTATTTTCTTTCCAGTCCGAGGGATTTGCAGTTGTGTGCGAGGTGACCAGCTGGGTGTCGGAAAATCTGATTATTTCGCTGCTTTGTTTTTTTTTTTTTTTGTGACCCTGATTGTCACACGGCTGCTGGGGGTATTTTTCAGAGGCCCCTTGTTCTACTGTGACGTACTTCTAAATAGCAAGGTCTTTTGTAACACTTTCGGGGGATTAGTGGGCCGCAGAATCGCCTTCTGCTGAAGAAGCTGATTGAAAGAGCGTTACGCTCCCTTTCTCTTCGAGATCCCGGTTCTTATTTAAGTGTTTTCGCATTCAGCGGTATATTTAGAAATTTGCAGCATTTGCCTCAGGGCCGGGATATAAAGGCATGATTATTCAGAAATGTTTGTGCGATAGTGAAGCAGGACACAAAAAAGTGGGGTATGGTGTTTGGCGTCATGCCTTGAGCGGTATAAATTTAACCTGTGGTGGAGGGTTGGTGCGGATCTGCGTTAAGCTCTCGGCAGATGTGCCTGACCATCTGCAAGGATGGGCTACAGAATCCCAGGTTCCAGGAGAAGATTGTGTGCTGATTAATCATCAGATCTCCCTGTGGAGCAATAACTGGTCTCGTTAGGCGGCGATGGGGTGTCGCTGGTGGTTGCACTCTCGGGCACTTGAGTGAGGTCACTCTGCTAGGCCAGCTGTAAGTGCTCGGTCTGTCTCTAGGGAAACCTCAGTGGGATGGGGGGGTGGGGTATCAGAGAGGATGCTATCTTTAATTTATCCTTTCTTGCAGAAGCAGTTGGAGTTCCTTCATGAGCTGCTCACACTCACCTGAGACTCCCTGTCCATAAACGGCAGAGTAGGAGGCTGAGAAATATCTGTATTCCTCCAAACGCCAAATAATGATACACTGGGGGGTCGTCGTGAGGCTGTGATTCAGCACGATCTGCATCTCTGTCTTATTTACAGTCAGGGTGCGTGTTTGACGACAAAATGTGCTCTGTCTCAGTTAAACACAAAGTGCTAGTCTCCAGGTGGCCTGATATTTTAAGGATGCATGTCCTGACCTTACCTATGAAGTCATATTGTCATGGAAACGCAATCTGCAGATCCTGTAATTTCAATTACAAAGCATTTCATTGAGAAAAGCTTCTGAATTCATCAGGGATGCGACGTGGCTGTTCTTGAGCCGCGTGCAGTTTCTGGGTGGGGCAGGGGTGTCTTCTGGTGCCGTAATACACGCGAGGACCATGGAACATCTGTGCTGACACGGTTTCCATGGTCACCCTCCAGATCTGGCTGCGCCGGAGATGTGACCTGCCCGCCCCACTTTGTAATGATGATGCATTCTTCTGATCAGGACGCCCCTGGGGACGTGCTGCTATTTTCCTGGGTCCCGCAAAACCGCCCCATGGTCCAGCAGGTGCTCTGTATGGGGACAGAGCATGTTTCTGTAAATTAGAGGCCTCGTGTTTACGTGTGATGGGTGCAGTGATTGATTCGCAGCGCCAGAGGGGCCAATTTTAATCCTACACATCCTTCTGGAGATGCTGCCGTTTTACTGCTATGTAATCTAGCAACATAAGTGACAGAATGAACATATCTCCCCTTCCCAAACGAGCAAACGGCAGTCCCACCCCCCTCCGGCAAACAAGTCCTTTGGAGCCCCAGCTGAGACCCTTAACAGATACGTCTTCAGGCAGCCTATGTGGTATACAGGGTCGCTCGATCCCACACCAGTAGCTCAGCGTCTGCACAACGGTTAGAAATTTCACCTAGATTTCCTCTACAGGTTCCTTAACCCTGTGAGTGCAGTGAAAAAAATATATATGAATAATGACTATAATGAATTTCCCTCTGAGATTATTAGAGTATGTGCCGTCATGAAACTACCCCTTATTCAGGAGCCTGTGACGATCAGCCCTTCTCACGTAATCCGTCGAACTTTTGCTGGGATCTGCTCAGTGGGATTAAGCCTGCCAGACGACAGACACTGACCCTGCCGGACTGGCAATAAATGATGCTTATGATATAAACATGGCACATCTTCAGGAATATTACGTATTAGAATTATGAATTATATTTATTATAATATATACTGGTACAGGGCTTCAGTTCTCTCATTAGGTTACACCACGTGACAAGCTCAGCTGTTCTCTGTTTCCCAGCCCGGTCCACAGAGACCCAGTCCATGTTTTTGCTCCCTGCCAGACAGTCCACATTTTTGTTCCCTACCGGGACCTGGGAGAGAGCAGAAACGTGGACCGTCTGCGGGTCCCCGAGGACCGGACTGGGAAACGCTGCTGTAAATACCTCAGTGCAAGACACCATCCCAATCGGCAGGTGTAATTACAGCAGCATGTGACAGCAGCGGATCTGAGAGGTCTGCCATGCAATTTTGAAACAATCTCATGGTACTTTGGAGGATTCGTATTTTACATTGTCGCGTTTGTCGGGCTGTGTAAATCTCACAAATTAACATTTAATTAGCCCCCCCGAGTTTCCCAGCTTATGAGCTGCTTCTGTAGATGATTTCAGAATGCGACTGATTCGTCTGGTAATGCGAATGTGAGTCCCCACGCCGAGAGGCTGTGCCACCCACAGCGTCACTTGGGGGTACTGTGTTGGCACATGTGGCCGTCCTTCCGGCTGGTGGGCCAGCTTCCCAGGTAGCGTCATTCACACACCGCCAAGGGTTAACCTGCATGTACAGCTCATCAGCCTCTGCTAAACCAGACCGTTACGCTTCCCCATTGTTTAACTGGAAATATTCATCGTTTTTGGCCTTTACTGGACTCTTGTCACCATCTTCATGTTTTTAATAGGATATATGTGATGGATATATAATGATGGGGGGATTTGTCGACCATAGCTTCTCGACTGTCCTCATTTTGAACCTCTTTCACTTCTGTGAGCTCTGCGTGAAATGTCTCCATTTGTACTGTTTGAGTCTTCTCAATGGTCTGGTGAATGTAAACATCTCCTTCCTGCCGTGACAGCAAGCAAGCTGCCCTCACAGACACTTATCTCCCTACATCTTGTAAAAACTTTCATCCCCCAATTTTTCTGTAGATAATCTTGTTTAAATCGAAAGCGGTCTTGTCTGGTCTGGCTTATTCCCTGCGACGGTTCCAGGGAGCTCTGCCATAATGTGTGTTTTCTCACCGTTCTGGCTTTGAATGGAGCCGTCTTTGTCTGGAATGGGATCCCGTCTCTTAACAGCCAGTTTCCACGGCAACCAGGAGTTTCTGGGAGGATGAGAGGCTACCCGAAGGTATTCCTTGTGCGAGCCTCGGCACCGCCGCTGCCCCCGGCCTCGTACCTTAACGCCCGCTCGCCCCACCAGCCTGCTTTTGTTCATTCTCTTTGTGAATCTCCCTCGATTATTGATTCCCTTTGTCGCTTATTTTCCTGTGGTAGCCGATCCCGTTTAATCTCCTGTGGTAGCCAGGGGTCCGATTCCTGGCACGGGCTTGGGAAGGCGCGCTCTGCCCTCGCTGTTGGGACAGATGCATGGGCGGCATGGTGCCATCGGCACACGGAGGTGCCCATCTGGATGGGCGCGTCATCCTAGAGACCAGGGACAGGATCAGGATCAGTTGTGGAGCCGTTTTTCAACGCAATTCAGCAACAAACCCGAGATGTATAAAGCTCCACTCTTGCAGGCTTTGAGCTCCTAGCTACGTTTCTGTCGCTTATGAAACATGTCATACTAATAGCACACAGATTAATGACTGAATAGGTACCAGATTCAATTTAACAATTGTCCCTCTCCTCCTCTACTGTGGGATACAGCTGCCGCTAGTGTTAGACTCTGGATAATCTGCAGTGATCAGATTAGCTCAGAAAAATAAAAGGATTTCTAACGAGTGACATCATTCACAGTGAGCGATGTCATCATTTGGGGACACGGGGAAGCCTTACCTTTGAGAGGGGCCCAGAGTGGCGCTGATGGATTTGTAATCAGACTCAAAACGGCAAACAAGAGCGGCAGTCAGCGATGTAATTATCTGATGAGTGATGTTCGCACCTGTCCCTGGTGATGGCATGTTTATTTTCCGTCTCTAATTTGTTGCACATCTCTGTGACCTGCAGTGACCTCACGTCCCATCTGCTTTGTCCCCGTCCTGTACCTCAGCGTCATGTGGCCCCCAAGATGGATGGATAAACTCAGGTACTCACAACTGTCACCTTCTAGGACTACGTGATTTGCTGAATTAACTAAAATTACTAAATTGTGGTCGTCACAATACACCTCATTAATATTTTACGCATACTGCTAATCTGCTTACCAAATTGTGGGCGTAAATCAATATCCGTATAGTATAGGCTGACCAGATAATCCATGTCAGCGAGGACACTCTGAGCTAGGACAGGAATTGTAAATCACCATTTCAATTAAATGGACCTGGATTTCACTTGAGCACTGAGGTCTTGGTGTGTGCTGATTGGTTAGTCTACTATAATCATGCATGTATCACTAATGCTAATGTGAAACAGCTGGATGAGTCTTTCAGTCAAGGAAACGAACCAGTCAAAGCACAAGAAGAGCTGAACTATTTAGCTGAGCACAGGAGCCTTTCTGTTTGAAAGTAGTTTGTAAAACCCGAAGTAGCTCAGTGTCCTCCCTGACATGGATTATCTGGTCACCCTAGTATAGTACCGACTGTGTCTTGGGTATGACTGAAAACGCCATGCCTCTCCTTCATTTCCGGGCTGGATTCGGGAGAATTGCCATGAGCTCAGCTGATGTCTGAGGACCCAAGTTCAGAGGAACAGGTGAAGGACTCTCGGGTCCAGAGTCAGACAAGAGCAGGGACAGAAAGGAAGCGGTTTATGGCGCGCCGCTGTAGCCTGTGGGCTGCCTCGTATTTATGATGGGCTGAGCTTGGCAATTAAAACTGCCGCTGTAATTGGAGGGTTTGCCGAATGTTTTTGTATATGCTTCTGTGAGACGTTTCATCGCCGTGAAATGAAAGCGATCCTTTATTTGCGTGAGTGCATCGGAGTGCTTCGTTTGCCGTATCCCATCCTGCTCTCCTGCGAGACACATACACAAGTATACAGTCGAGAGTGAAGCTTAGGGTTTGACGATAGGATCAGCCATTTATCTAGTGACCTTGGAGCATTTTGGGGCGGGGGGGTTAAAGGTCTTGTTAAGGGACCCGACAGACATGTGAATGTTCTGTAGAGGCTCAAACCAACGACCTTCTGATCACAGGCCCTGGAGCTTTACCCGGCGAGGGACACACCAGCATCCTCTAATGGCAGTAGCGTAGACAGGTCCTCGCTTCTGGCTGATGTGGAGGTGAGTTTGACGCAGCACGACGCCGTACGGCACGTGTCAGGGCGCCATGTCGCGCACCGCAGGCAGGGCCCCACCTCCCAGCTCTAATCAGAGGCAGCGCTGCAGCGAAACACCGCGGTGGGCCTGTTCTGTATGCGGCCGGCGTACAGAGCCGTGATATTAAACCAATTAAAATCAAGAGCTCCCTGACTGTATAATAGGGAGCAGTAATGACCTGTCACGACTCGGGGCCTTTTCTGTCTATGATCATTCCACTTCTGCTAATCATCGTCCATGTTTCCTCATTTTATTTTTTTTTCTTGACGAAGTTTAGCCCGGCACCAGACAGATGATCTCAATTTAAGCGTGATCTTGTGTTGAGGCCAGTGGGATTTTCACACAAGCTGGACTGTGCAGAGTCAGATGTGAGGCTGACTTCAAAGCATCAGTCACGTTTAAGGGCTCTTGGGCCGGACAAAAAGAAATGTTTACAAATTCTGTGTAGATAAGGGAATATCTACAGTACGTCAGTCTGTTCCTATGGCAACAGTGTCAAGTCACCTTATGGCAATAGGCAGACAGAGGGGTGTTTTTATTTGGATTATCTCCTTAAAAAGATCTCTTTATGTAAATATGTGGCTGTCTGCACGTATGCGACACCTACTGTGAACACTGCTGGAAGCTCAGAATGACAATGAGCTTATGCAGGCGGGTCCTGGTGCAAGAGATGGGCCAGGAACATGGTCATGTGACCATTTGTAGTCTGCCGCATGGACATGGTGAAAACTGAGCGCGCGTACGCCCCTAGGCGCCGAGCACAGGTGATAAAATTCGGCGCAAATGGCGGGACGAACCACGGCAGCCAGAAGCCTGGCGGACCTCAGGGCCGCTGTTTCGCGGAGGATGTCCGGGAGCGTGGGAACCGGTGCGTCTTCCACCGGCACACAATGAGGCGAAAGCTGCACTTTCTCAAGCCCCGTCGCTATCGCCGTCGCACATCTCAGCCGACCCACACCTCCCGCTAATATACACAAGTCTGGACGGGCCTCGGACCTCTTGGCGCCTTTCTGGGCCTGGGATGAAAAGCTATTCTATTATCCCCCCACTAAGCTCTTCCAGTGTTTTTGATTGCAGTTCTTAAAGGGGAAAAAAAAAAAAACTGGCCGAGAGACAAATTGATTGAGTATGCAGGGTCGGCCTTTCTGGGTCCTGCCGGATTTGAAGGAGGCATGACTGGAGATGCATCAAGCTGCTGGATATGATTAGCATTAGTCATGCTGTGGCTCAGTAAGCTCCGAGTGCAGGGCGGACACTCCAGCGAGATCCTCTTATTCTTAGCCCTGAGCGTCATTAATATTCAAACTGCTTTCGCTCATTTAAGGTGGTCGGGGGAGATTTCGACCAGGGACGTGTGTGGATGGGTGTCTAGAAGAGGCAGGATGAAGCATGATTACATCAGGGGACAGTGTGCGTAAAACTGAAACGGGCGAGTCCCCGAACAGCCGCTGTTTGGCGCTGTGACGTGAAAGCGATCCACGGATGTTGCGTGCTGGTAACTGCATGTGACTTTGGACAGATTTTGCCCTAAATGCCATCTTGATGATCTTATGGGAGGTTGCGGGTGGGGGTGTGTTGGAGGTAACGTCTCCTAGCTGCACGCCGGCTGTAGGAGCCGCGCCTCCCCTCGCCCCTCGTTCTCCGTGGTTCTCCTGGAGCGCCTCCTCAGATGACGTCCCTGGCATCATGTGGCAGACGAACATTGACTCCGGAGGAGACAGACTCGGACGTGGCTCCATCTCAGACAGAAAACGAAGGGATTTCCCCCGTCTCTTACAGTCAGACAGACCTTATAATTACTACATGTTCTTGCACGAGAAGGCGACATATCATTTACGCATGTGGCACTACATCATCCAGGCGTAAATCATTCTACAGGGTTTCTCTACCTAATGGCAAGTGATTAAGCCATATACTGATTGGGCTGCTGTAAGAAATCACTGTGAGCAACCAGTTTTCTGGTGGAAAATTACAACTCAGGCTGTGAATCATTTTCATTATCAAGATTACGGGCGTCTTTGTAATGCTTATGAGTATCACTTGTGTGTCAATGACACATACCTGTTCCATCATAGCCAGAAGGTTTGGGTCTTTATATTATTAAGGCAAAGGATTACAGCCTGTCATCCAATCCATTTATGCCATAACCGCTTATCTAATGTGCCGCCTGGATGAAATATGAGTGAAAATATTACAATTAAAACTGTTTTTAATGAATGCATGGAGACCCTGGGACCAGGGTTCGAGTCTCTACCATAGCTCAATGTGTGGAGTTTGCATGTACTCTCCGTTTCATCATGGGGGTTCCTCTGGGTACACCAGGTCCCCCCCCCCCCCCACACACACACACACACACACACACATTCACATTCACATTCCAAGGTGAATTGAAGTTATCAAATTGTCCATGGGAGATTGTGCCCTGTGACGGGTAGGCCCCCCATCCTGAATTATTCCCTGCCTTGTGCCTGTAGCCTCTGGGATTGGCTCAGATCCCCATGACCTTGAATAACATAAGAAGCTACGAAAGATGGATGGATTTAAAATAACTCGCCATTGGTCTAGGACGATAAATAGAATATCTATATCAGTTTGCCCCATCACCATGTCGCTTGGTTTCTGCCACGCTCAGATGAGCTGTGCACCCCAAAGATGGTCAGTCAGGTGACAAAGCGAGAGGATTGGTGGCGTTGCACCTAGCCTGTTGCGGCGCCACTCCCAGGGACAGCTGCCAGACCACATTACCTCCTCCGCCGCGCAGGGCATGGGCGAGCGTGTGGCTCACGCTGAAACCACTGGAGCGTGATCGCTCTCCACAGGAACTCGGCGAGGGGCTGCAAAAGATTCTGCGGAAAGACGCTAAATCAACGACGGCTGACCCATAAACATTAACATGCTAGTGTGTGGAATCCAAAGCGCTAAGTTATTGCGGAAAATAAAAATGCTGGATATGCATGAGGCAGGCAGATAGCGGAGTGCCGCAGAAGGTCAGAGCCACTGAAGGCTGTGTGCAGCAGATCAGGAATGAGCGAGAAGATAAGGCAGAAAGAGCAAAGGTCTGCACTGCCGGAAGCGCGTCGGCTCTCTGCCCAGTCAGCTTCCTCGTCCTAACTCCATGCCCCAGAGCCCAGCTGGGGGGGAAAAAGCTTCCATTTGACCCAAAACTATGAGGATTTTATCTTTTCACCATTTGGTGTCTGACCCCTGCAGTGTTTCCTCTCACTAGATATGAAAGGAAGGGGGGAAACGGCCAGTTAAAATGTATCTGACTCTTCCAGAGTCAGCTGATTTCCAAAGCCTGCATGAGCTGTGTGCCTTTGTGGGCGTATCAGGCACATTTTAATAGCTGAAGATGGTCTCATCTGAACTCTTCTCACCTTTGACCAGAGCTGGACATTTCAGGTCCAGAAAGTAAAAATCCAGACAAAGATTTTGCTTCAACCAACCAGCTGAACCAACCAACCTTCTAGATCCAGTCTGGGTTTTTACTTTCTAGGCCTGAAATTTGCACCCCTGCCTTTGATCCTGACTGGGGGAGACCAGGATCTTCATCTATCTTCCAGACTCAGCTTTTTCAGGTCTAAAAAAATCCCGTGAGTGACCTTTTTAAACACTTTTAAACCTTTAAGGTTTAATAACAGAACAGCTTATTCTGCCTCTGAGGCAGTTAAATATATTTAACATGAAGCACACGGGTTGTGTCTCTGTGTCCTCGGGGGGGGACAGTATTCTCGCCTCTCTGACGAGCGCTCAGTGGCCCCCGGACTTCATTAATCTCTCCCGCTGCAGACTAGACCTCTCTCTCTCTCGGCAGATGGCAGGGCTGCTGCTGTTGAAGAGCAAGAGGCGGCTTCGCTCGGTGAGTTTCCCGGTCTGCGTTTCCCATCATCCATCCTTCCATCCATCCATCAATCCATCCACTTTTCCCGGTCAGGGCCAGCTGGAGCCGGTCGCAGACAGCATGGGGTCCATTCCACATGGCATGCCAGCCTTTTCTAACAAGCGAAATCGGCTCAGGCACAGATGACAGTCATATAACAATTTGTGGGGGAAAAAAACTAAACAAAAGAAATGTACAAATTGTCCCATATTTTTTTCTTAATTTTATTATTTTTTTCTTTGTTTCGAGGTGGCTAATGACACAATCACCATCCAGTAGACCCGATTACACACACATACACATCTTTCATGGATGGTCAAAATGGACCAAGCCACATGTCACATGATGAATGACACAGTGAAGCACACAAAGCTTAAGGTTCCGGTGAAATTATAACTTCATTGAAATAAAAAAAAATCAATACACTTCAAGTGCAAGGTAATAAAAACAAGATCTGCAGCTATATTCAATCCTTAAGGCCACTTTGGAAGTGGTAGTTTGAATTTATACTTTCCTACAAGCGTGTAAAAATAAAACAAAATTCATAGTTTGTGCTCCTGCAGTTCACAATTTTTTTTCTCCTCTAAATATACAATTAAAAGTATATCAAAAAATAAAAGTGGATTCTAATGGTCATATTAATAGCTTCCCTGTTGGGGTCTACTGGATTTACTCTGTTGAAAACGATGAGGTCTGTTATCTACGTTCCTTTGCTGATGATGGTGATAGCGCCGCCCTGGTGCCTGGTGTGGAGTGCTCAGCGAGGTGCACCTGGACTCCCGTCCCACAAAAGCTCCCGTCTGATGTTGGCTTGAACCGTTGGCTCGGACAAAAGCCGTTTTATGCCCTCTAGCCTCCTCAAGAGAGTCCTTGTTTGTCTGTGCAGCGCCCCTTTAATGAGACCCATGTCACGCTTTGTCCCTACAGGAAACACAAAGACAATACGCACTGGCTCAGAGCTTCAGACGTTTGCAGTTTCCTCTCCTCTGCTCCTTCTCTGTCCCCCTCCCGCGCTCTCTCTCCATCTGTAAGCATCGCGTGTGAAAGCTTCGGGTGTTCGAACCAAAACCCAGGCCCATCTCCCGGTGGCGGCAAGTCGCAGCCCACGCCCATTCTGTAGTGTGGCGGCCAGACGTAAACATTTTCCATGGCGTGTTTCCGACCGCATATCGAGGCCCGTTGTAGCGGCTGTGAATCGCGGCTCGCGCCAGTGACGTCGCCGCGGTATCTTGCGCGCCGATGGCGCCGATTGTCTTTGCTCCATGGTGGAGGGCCGTGTGTCAGACACGCGGGGAACTTGGTTGGGATGGGGGGGTTGAAGCAGGGCATGACATCATCCAGCATGTCCGTTAAAAAGGGGGGGGGGGGGGGCCGTGCTTTTCCAAAAAACCCATT
>JABFEB020000006.1:369617-382070 GCA_019775895.2 Stomatorhinus ivindoensis | reverse complement strand
TTAGGCCGAGTCACATACACAGGTAGGCTGTGTGCCGTGCAGTTAGGCCGAGTCACATACACAGGTAGGCTGTGTGCCGTGCAGTTAGGCCGAGTCACATACACAAGTAGGCTGTGTGCCGTGCAGTTAGGCCGAGTCACATACACAGGTAGGCTGTGTGCCGTGCAGTTAGGCTACTCTTATACTTTAGTTAAGCAATGGAGACAGGCAAATTGTTGATGCCTTGATTTTGCAACCGCTAAAAAATGTAGTTATAGCTGTCACTGAAAAATAACTCATTTTAATTCAGAGAATGAAGTGTTTCTTTACCCTCACAGACAGAAAGCGAACATGACATCAAAACAATTAAATAACATGTAAGACAACGGTCTGATTTCTGTATTTTTTCATTTGTACCCTCCCCCCCATCACACTGCCCACACGCCAAACTTCTTAATCCACAGGAAACACTGTTCTCAGCAATTCCGTAATCTACGTGAACTAAGCAAACACCCAATTTGCCACTTTAGCAAATGGTAAAAACAAGTGCCTACTAATTAATACTTCATATTCAAAATCAGTGTGTACCATTTAAGCCAAGACTATAAAAACTAAACAGACACATTTTGTGAATACTGACTCATATGTTGTTATTAACTGATTGAAAGTTTTGGTGTGTGGATGTAAATATGAGTGGTACTGGGCTCTATAACCAGTCTGCGAAGGGGAATCTGCTTCCCTCAGTAATCTGTCTGATCAGCTACATTCAGCCAAGATCAAACAAAGCTTTGTTTGGAATATAAAGCTTTTATCATTCAAAATGAACAGCAAGAGGGTTATGTCACACTGCTGTGAGTCACCACTAACACATACCGCCACAAACCTGATAAAGGGAATGTTCTGCTCATTTTGAACGATCTAGCTGCTTGGATCATTTAAAGACCGTGTGAGCGACTCAATTTACCCACTGGGCAAAATGTGAATGCTGAATAATGTAAGCTTGAAGCCCTAATAATTCTGATTAAAAATGCATTTTTAATAGCATGAATTTCAAATTTTTTAAGTGCAGATTTCCAGCAGTATAGGACTAGTCCCCGAAAGGTATAATGGCCACTTAGCGGTTTTACCTGAGACAAAGAAAACACGGGTGAGCCTCAGGGACAGCAGACAAGCAGAGCCGATCGATGCGACACAGGCGTGTTTAGCGTGACACAGGCGTGTTTAGCGTGCCGCCTGGAGTCCCCCCGAAAATGGGGTATCGAGCGCGTGCTCTGCTGGGGGGCCCGCACGTCACGGCGGACTGTGGCCGATCATTACTCTACACCACGGGCTGGGGCGCCTACAGCTACAATCAGACATCACACCGGCGTTAAATTGTGCCACTGTTATATTGCCTATTCTCATAATTTTTTCAGCATTTTTGTTAATCATAATTAACAAAAAATAATAATTAAAAAAGCTTCCTGCTGCGTAGAGTTACATTGACACAGCCATAGACTCTGAACAGCAAGATGATGCCCCGCCAGCAGGGGGCAGTACTAAACACATGAGACAGAGGGCAGAGCACTCTGGGCTGCCTTACATGAGTCACTGCTGCTGTGTGTCCATGTCAGTGCACGGGGGATACACGCCAACCTAACGGGCATCGCCACGACACCCTAGCAAACTCTTGGAAAAGGTTGACCAGACATTGAAACTGCATAAACAAGACAACTTATAATTTGGGTCAGCCTCAGATTACTTTGGAAGAGTGGAATCTCTTCTACTTCCTCTTATTTTGGAACAAGAAATTAATGCACTTGGCACATTGTTAAAAAATCCCTGAAAAGGGGGACAGCTGGCCTGCCACTGTGCATACAATTATACATTTTATCTAGAGTGACATCTGCAGAGTGTATGGAGTGCAGTACAAAATGACTGGTGACATAAAAATATGTACTGTAAAATAGTAACAGCATTATTCAAGCAAAAGCAATCAGCAACAAATATGGAATAAGCAACCCCACCATCAGAAACCAATCTGTAAACACCAGAGCAACAGCTAACACCTGCAATCCTTAAAGTATGCTTTTCAAAGCCAAAGAAGCCAGCTGTTAGGATGTCAGTACACTAGACTTTTATGCTAGTAAAATAATATTGGGGCCTCAATTCTAAATCCTTTGAACAGCGCCTCCAACAGGGCAATCCAACTTAAATGTGACAAAGCCATTTTCCAACCCCTAAAACTGCCCCCCACCCCCCTAGAGAAACATGGGTTTTGTTTCAAGCTCATCACGGAAAGTCTGCAGTCTATCGCGGGTGAATTTCCCCTTCGCAACAAATCAAACGGACTTTTCACCCTCTTGGAAAACAGGCTCATTAATCTCTGCGGTGCTTTAAATTTATACTGCTGTGGAAAGAGAAACTTTGCAGGAAAAAAAATTACCGTTGGATATTTATTTTCCCCCACTGCTTTAAATCTTAAAAAAAAAAAAACGTAGGACATCTATCAGCATGCACAGCATGCCACGGTGTATGCAGACGGCAGTTGTCCTCCCTGTTCAGCCCAACACCCCCCCCCCCCCCCCCCCCCGCAGAAAGGACAGCATCCACAAACAGCTCAGGACAGCTCAACACAACATACACACATTCGCCAAAACCTGTGACCCTCACAGCAGGAATAAATAAATACAGGCTGGGCCCAATCTGACGGCAGCTCTGCAAATGTAAAATTCATGAAACTTCATACAAATTCATAGAGGTCTTCGGAAAAGGGCATGAAATCGGTTTCAGAGCGCTGCAGGGCATAGTGCGGTTCAGTCATGCTGTTTGCGAGGGTGAGGCTCCTTGTGGCCTCAAGGGCAGCATAAAATACGCAGTGTCCAGAGTACTCACAGTGTCCAGAGTACTCACAGAGAGTACATACAGGACCTAACCCAAAGTACCCACACTACCCAGAATACTCAGTGTACCCAGGTGGGGGCAGCACTTGACTCAGTGGGTTAAGCCTCTGTGCCTGTGTTTGCCAGTCGAAGGCCAGCCTCAGCACGTCTGCAGGTCCTTGAGTAAGGCCTTTAACCCCCAGATCCCAGGGCACCGCGATGGGTGGCTGCCCTTCGCAGCCCAGGTTACTCTCCCTTACAAAGAGCAAGTTGGAAGAGAATTTCCCCATGAATATCAATTATTATTATTATTTCCAATGGTGTCCAGAGTACTCAAAGTACCCAGAGTACTACAGCATCACACTAACAGCTCATACACATTCTCCCTTAGCAAAATGCATATACAGATTTTACATGCTGACACACTCAACTGTTACAAAACGAAGCACCAAAAATACAGAATACATGATTGCGTATACAAGCAAGTAAAATTGATATTTATTTTTTAAACATATGGCTACCAGTGAATACCTGAAAAGTAATATGACTGAATTATTAGCCATATTACAGGCAGCAGCAATATGAGGAAAAGCAGTCTGCATGAAAAGAAGGTGATGATAACACAGAAAATGGGCCCGGTGAGCGGCGAGGAGGAGAGTGACTGGCACACGGCAGCACCGGTGAGCAGCAAGGACCGGCACACGGCAGCACCGGTGAGCAGCAAGGACCGGCACACGGCAGCACCGGCGAGCAGCAAGGACCGGCACACGGCAGCACCGGTGAGCAGCAAGGACCGGCACACGGCAGCACCGGCGAGCAGCAAGGACCGGCAGACGGCAGCACTGGTGAGCAGCAAGGACCGGCAGACGGCAGCACTGACAAGCAGCAAGGACCGGCACACGGCAGCACCGGCGAGCAGCAAGGACTGGCACACGGCAGCACCGGCGAGCAGCAAGGACTGGCACACGGCAGCACCGGCGAGCAGCAAGGACTGGCACCAGTGAGCAGCAACGGACCGGCACACGGCAGCACCGGTGAGCAGCAAGGTCCGGCAGACGGCAGCACTGGTGAGCAACAAAGATCAGCACAAGGCACAGAGTGAGGGCCGGCCTTCAGGGCTATGGTGACTCATTAAAATTCTAGTCATCATTCCTACTTAAAACAAATCACAAATGGCCATAAATATTCATAGATACCCACTGCAATTTACATGTGAAGCTTCAGCAAGTCACCTTGGTGGCTCGCCAGCGCAGGAAAGGACCTCCGCATTTTACATTCATTCATTGTAATTGGCATTTTACTGAGCAAATATCAAGGCCTGTCAATCAGAAAAAGGCGGGATACTCTGATGTGTGTAGAATTATACAAACTCCCAGTCTGAGTGCCTCTGTATCAAGTGCACTGAGTCATATCACGGGGATCATCCAGATTTATTTGATGTTGCGGAACACTGTGGATGACAGAGGAGGATTCACAGAGATCTGACAGAATGTCACACTCGAAATTTCTGCACTAGTGTTTCCAGGCATCAGATTTGACCAATAAAATTCATTAAAACCGTCTTTCATCTCTGTCTCAGCGATGGTCTGCCGATTGGATTAATTTTCTGGTTAAGCTTGTACTCCGAGAGCTGAAGGCCTGTTCTTTTACTGTGTGCAGCCCTTGGCCCAACTCGTAGTTTCCAGACCAGTTGTCCTTGATGACTAAGATGGCAACAGTGATAGGTGACAAACCCCGGGGGGAACCTCAGTGCATCCATTACCAACTGTAAGAACCAACAATGCAACAAGATCGATTTTTTATGTTCCCCTAAAAATGGCCTTCAAATCAAGCTTGAAGCACTAATCTAATCAAATTTTGGGCTGTCCTTAATATGGGTGTTAGGACCGTGATAGCTATACATGCTCACCTTGGAAAGACTGAATATTTACGATTCATGCTCATACAGACTACACAACTGGAGTTAGCTTATTATTAGTTACCGGCAAGGCAAAGGTCAAAGGTTATAAAAAAGTAAAGTATGCATTTGAGGCCATAAATGAGCACTCAAGTGTATTTTACACAGACTTTTTAAAAACACGGCTAACCCCGGCAGGGAGAGCGGTGGATATAACTAACAGCAGATTGAATAAGTCATGCGGTGTTTAACGCAGGCTGCAACAGACTCTGATGGTGTGCGTCTCCTGGGCCAGAGACCTGCTCCTCCATGACAACTGATTTACCAGACACACGTATAATCAGTAACAATGACACTTTTTAAAAATTGGCTCCAATTTTAATAAGTAAACTGTGCAAAGTGTACAAAAATCTTGGGCGCTCAAAGAAAAAAGCTATTAATCTATTAATTGCTAAAAAAAGAAAACTACTTAACAAGAGGATATATGCAAATTAACAGTAACGATAAATGCTAACAAGAATTTCTTCTGTTCTCTAAAAAGGTACTGATATCTAGTTAGACGGATAGAACATCATTTCGGTTCCCAAACCTCTCCTCAGGGGCACCTCAGCCATTCCATGTAATCATCGAATTAAATTTAATTAATTAATTAATTAATTACATTACTTACATGACTTGATGGGGTATTAATTTAGGCAAACATGGTGTGCTAGTGGTTGAGTCAACAAATGTATGGGCGCATTGGATGTTGTTGCAAGTACTCCGGTGACTTTTGCAGACGTTCTGAAATGGCTATTTTGACATATTATTAGAAATTTACATCGATATGAAGATCATTTAAACATCATTTTCTCTGTCAAAGGCTTTTCCACAGTGCTGTATATTTAGGGGGTCGCATGCAAACTATAGAACCCAAGTGAAAGGCTGCAATAGAACTTCAGGGTTGCAGCCTGCAAACAAATCAGGTCTGGTTCTATCAAGGCCATGAAGTGATGTTCGGCGGTCATGGGGCCACTGTTCAGGGCCAGGAACCAATCAGAGTGACATACTGGAAACCAATCAAAACACGCCACAAGGTCAGTGCGACAGAGACACCACACGGTGCCATTTTCATGGTTCATTTGAGCAGTCTGTCTCTTCATGCAGGGATGGTGTGTGAAATCTGACTCCGGCTACAACCACTATGTTTAATTTAGCAGCACAGTCTCCACCTCGATAAACGGCTGAATCGGTAGAATAAGCAACACAGTTCCTGGGAATAGTGATTAAAAAAAAATAATAACAAAGCACAATAAATGGTGAGAAGGCTAATATGCATAAAGTTGGACAAATTGGAGCGATTACGCCAAAAAAAAGCCGGCATACACTATAAAGGGAATACTGGAGGAACACAATCAAAGTGCAGTGATTTTGGGACAATGAAACATCTTTAATAACTAAGACTGTAGAAAGCTTCTCTAGCTTATTCAGCAGATCAGACGAGTGCTTAGGATCATTTTAAATGAAATAGGTTTTATAACGCTGGGATGCCACCCCAAGTCTGAACGCTAAATGCTTCTGAGAGAAAACAGCTCTGTGTGCCAAGAAAAGAAAAAAAAAAACTCATTTACTGGCCAAAGAGTGAATAGAAAGACCACACAAAGACGACGGAGAATAGCGGGTCCCAGTGGGGGGTGTTATCTGAATTCATAGCAGTGAATATTTAGTTTATTTACAGGATTTTTCACCATGATGCTATTGGAAAGAATGGTGGCATTTCTGAGTTTGGAAGAAAGCTTTATGAAGAAACAATGGCTTTTTAAAAGAGTCAGCTGGGGGGTTAATGCAAACCTATTGGTGGAGGCATATTACAAGGAGCGCTGCTTTTCACTGAATACAGAGAGTCGCTCTATCTGATCCCAACACAATAACAAAGTAATAAGTATCGCGTGCAGACGATATGCCAAGGCGGCAGCCGGATGCCCGGGACCGCAGCGGAAATTAATTTCTCAGCAGGCCTGCCAGCAAGGTCATTTAGCAAATTACGTAGCACCACAGACGACGATCCGGCCCTGCCGTGTCACAGCGGAGCTGGTGACCTTCAACCAGCAGGGGGAGCCCTTGCCCCCCACTAGGATCAGAGGTGATCAAACACGTTTTGGTTGTTCGGGATGGGCTGTCGATGGCGTGAAAGAAGGCTTTACAGGGACCAGGCAGAAACCAGTGCCGTGTGGATCCTTGCAGTGCACATCACTTTCAGACTGCTCTGTTGCCTCCAGTGAAGGACAGACGCTTCCATTCCCTGATCTATTGAATCGCTATACTGAGATTTCCATACAAGGATAAAACTTTAAGACATTCCTACTAGTATAAGCAATATAATCCAATATATGATTTCAGTGTTGGCTACTGTACCTAATGATGTTATTCTGTAAACATTTTAAATAGTGAAAACAAATGCTCTGGCATTGTTATTGTCTGCATTTTTAGTCTTCAACCACCAGAGGTCCTCGGACACCTGTATTTTTCCCACTTGTATCCAAGCAATACACTAAAGTCAGTACCTTTCTACAGAATTTGGGGATGCAGAAGTTGCAATCAGCCAGAGCAAACATCTAAAACAAAAAAAAAGTCAAATTATTTGTTTCCCTATTAAATTTTTAGTGAAACGCTTGTGCACATTGTAATTTTATACGAGAAAGTGAACGCACAAAACCACAACTGCAAAAACATTGTGGTAGATGGACGTTTAAAAATTGATCACATAATTCCAGGCAACATGTGAGAGAGAAAGAACAGCCTGTAGTGCTTCTCCGGCTACCTGATGCTGCCCCATGTGGTAATATGGAGAAGTGCATGGTGAAAAGGTCACACGCAGGAATGTCACTGTGCCCACTGCTCGCCTCTGGGGCATTGCGTCAGCCAGGTTAGGTTTCCCCTTTTAGAGCATTTTCGACCCGGCGTCCCTGGGTACAGGAACGTGAGCTTGAGAAGCCCAAACACTGGCGTTCATTGATCGAAAATAACCCAAAGTCCAGAACTTTCTACATGGGCAAACATTCACAAAACAAACTCATAGTCCAAAAACTTACCCTTACAGATCATTAAAAATATTTTCATATAACATCTACAGGGAGAAATTACTTGTCTAAATTTAAGCCTTGACTCATTTAAACCAATCGAAAACTGAGAAATCATCTACGAACTAAAGAATATCTAAGTTAATTGGTAAAAATATTTAAATATTTATAAATCTTAACAAAATGTATATTTACATTTATTTATCAGGTGTTTTTATTCAGACAGACTGTTTTTTTTGTTGTTGTTGAGAAAGCAGGTTCAGTCGGTTCCTTGAGAAACTGAGGATTATGGGCCTTGGTCAGGGGACCAATGGTGACATCACTCTGCCAACCCTGGAATTTGACCCAACTACCTTCTGGTCACAGGCCTAGCACACTAATCCACTGAGCTGCACACTATTCCCACACCTGTTTTACTCAAAGTACTGACTGTCCACGTACATTTTTAAAACGTAAAGAAAATTTGCATAAGAAAATACTATTGTTTTTGCATTGCTTTTTCTTTTCTTTTTGTTTTTGTTTTGTCACTATTGTTTCTCTGCATTGCTGTTTTTCCCGGGAGAATCTGTCTCTCCCAGCGTATTCAAACGAGGTCGGAAAG
This sequence comes from Stomatorhinus ivindoensis, assembly GCA_019775895.2. Taxonomy (NCBI): domain Eukaryota; kingdom Metazoa; phylum Chordata; class Actinopteri; order Osteoglossiformes; family Mormyridae; genus Stomatorhinus; species Stomatorhinus ivindoensis. The sequence continues at coordinate 373,673 of JABFEB020000006.1, read as the reverse complement.
TGAGTGTAGCCGCGCTGATAGCAAACCTCAGAAACTCCTCGACTTACCCAGAGGTACGGAGGCCTCGCAGTGGTAGTACCCGTCTGGAGTCTTCTTCTTCAGCATCGCGCAGACGTCGAGTCGCAACACCGTCTCATCCCCGAACCTGTGCTCGGCAAACTCCGCGTAGAGGCTCGCGTTCAGCTTCCGAACTCCCTGCAAGGCAAGCGGCGCACACCGTGATTGGCTGAGGGTGGCCCCCAAACCCTCCTCCCACAAATCAGACCCTCTATCTCACCCCAACTGTCTGGAAGCATTTTATTAAAAAAATAAAAACTAAATTCTAAGAAAAAGATTTAAACGCTAGCGGTAAATCCACGTCGCACAATCTCAGAAATAAGCTCAGAGATTTTCATTACTGCAGATCCACTGCTGTCATTTCCCCTAGAGTTTCAGGGGCTGACTCATTCATAAATAGACTCCCGAGTCTATTCCCAGCACCTGGCATTCCGTCTCGCCCGAGAGCATCTGCACATACACAGAGAGGTCACCGTACCCAGGAAGACAGCTCCACAGGCCACAATCGTCTAGCCAAGCGCTGCCTGATAAATCCCTCGGCCCGTCTCAGAATGACTCTGATTTCCCATAACCCAAAAAAACGTAGGATCACATTACAATCATCCCAGTTCTTTCTGGCACTGATAAAGTTTCCTTCCATTGAATCTCAGGTCCACGGTTCCACAGTCAGCATGGGAAGATTACATGTCCCACAAAATGCTAAAGTCATTACTCTAAACAGACAGCTTTCCGAAACTACAAATTATTACAAGACTATAGCCACATACATTTGTTTAAATGTTTCTCATGATTTCAAAGCAGAACAGTCTTTAATTGAAAACATTTATCAGTCAATGTAATTCACTGCCCAGCATCACATTTTTCTACCAAACATTCAATAACAAGAATTTCCTATTTTAGTGTCCCTGTGTCACCTTACACTACACCGAATTACAACTGTATTTACTTACTAGTGTTAAAAGATTAAATTAACACAAACACTCAATTCCTGCTGAATTCAATGAGTGCTGCGATTCTCCGTTGCGAGTCAATTTTCACATTCCACACAAAATACTTCACTTTCAGCACAATAAAACAAACCAGTTTTTATTACCACATAATACCACGATCACGTATAATAATTCAAGCAACTGATCGTTAAATTTTTATGGAAACAACGTTCATTCTAATCCTATACAGTACATAATTACAAAATAAAAAGCTATTATTCCATTTTAAAGTGTGCCTATTCCATGAGCTGTAATATTCCATAACTGAACTCTACGAATATTAAAAAATAACAACATAAAGTTTATTATTGTGACAGATTTCCCCCGTTGATGCTTTTCAGGCTGCTACCTATCGCCATGGCTTCCCGCCAGGCGTGTTTACACGCTTGAAGCCAATCAGCCGCTTGCCGAGGCGGAATGCGCAGACCCACCTTACCAGGAATGACTCAGCTTTCCCACACTCTCATCCTGCCGAAGACCATCGAGCTCCTCAAGCAGCTCTTGCCGCAGGGAAAAGTTTCTGGAAAGGGGCTGAACGAAGGCTCTTAAAGCCCCCTTCCTCCCGACGCATGGTTGGGGGGGGGGGGGGGGCCGCGGGGACCACCCCGGCCGGGGTAGTTTGGGGGCCGTGGCCAGCTTCATGAAGGTGAGATGCGGCCGAAACGCCTTGCTTTCTCCGGACGGGATGCCCCGCTCTTCGAACGCCTTCCTCACTGCCTCTGGAACATGAGGTAGGTGGGGGGGGGGGGGGGCAAGAGGTGAGGCGGAACGCGGGACTGCAGCGGGAGAGCAAAGCACGTAAGAAGAGAACATAATCGATAGGATGGAGGAGGCGGAGGAGGCAGAGAGCCGGGTGGCGGACCTCTGCTTCTCCCGGCGTAGTTACATCATTGCCCCAGGCCCCCCCCCGAGCTGAAAAAGCACCCCCCCACCCATCCAGCCCTTTAAACCGCGTCTACTGCCGCAAGCCGAGCGAAACGCGTTAGCCGGCGACTGGATCGCAGCATCGCCCACAGCGTGAGGAGCGCAACAAGAAACGCCAGCGCTACACACCTGCGATCCCCTCTAGCGCCCCCATGTGGTCACCCGGGGCCAGCCGGGCGAACGCCACCTCGTTCCTGAAGTGGTCGATGCCGACGAAAGGTAGGACCAGCCTCCGGCCCTGGAGCAGGTCCTGCAGCACTTCTTTCATCTGGCCAATGGCGCTCACAGCCCTGGGGGGACACTGACATTAGCCCTGCCCCCCCCCCAGCTCTGAACTAACATAGGCTCGCTCACCCACCCGCACGGAGGATGCAGATGGAATACTGCTACGTCGTTAATGAACCCAGGAGCAAGGTCCCACACAGGATGATGCTAATGAAAGTGCTTTTTCACACATACTTGGAACTAACGCTCTTCAAAATCAACTGCAAGTCCGTGGATTTATCAACTTAACCTTGAGAAAACATTCTAAGTAGATTTAATTAGTTCTTTATGACAAAGGTTAGTGTTAACAGTATGTGGGTCAGTAATAAGTAATAATATTCAGTCATCTTATAACAAGAAAGAAACAGGAAGCGTATGATGTTGAGTGATTGTGATTCAGTGAGCGGTGGAGCCAAAGGGGCAGAGAGACTCACGCACTGACTTCCTCCTCACTGCCCAAGTAGGTCACTAGCAGGGTAATGTGGAGGCTGCCCACTGGTATCATAGCCCACAACAGTCTGTTGTCCTTCTGGATGATGTGGTCCTGGACAGCCTTAATGCCACCCTTGATCTGAAACGCGGTGAATGGACTGGTTACACCCTGTACTGCAGCTGAAATGCAAACCTGCTCGGCCAGAACCACACTCTTCCTCAAAAGGCATCTCATAATCAGTACCCTTTCACTGACGTATAGAAGAAACCTGATCCCTCTAAACAACATAATGGCAGGATTAGCTTGAGTCTTATTCTATAATTCATGAGCTGCTTTATGCTCCTAATAACTGCAGGTAGCAACCAAAACCCAAAAAAAATGCCTCTACAAATTAAATCTGAGCATCATTTGTTCTGGATGAAAGCACGGACGATTACTGATGCAAGTAATTACTTTTTTTTCTCTCTCTGCTTGTTCTTCCGAGAGTGCTTCCTTAAATCAAAAGACCCGCTGGCAATAATCTGAGTCAAACAACGTTTAGGAGCTGATGTATCATTTATATTTATTAGCGTTAGGGTACAAAATGCCGCGGTACCTGCAAAATCCGCCATGGTACCAACTCACCAATAATGTAAACAAATGAAAGCGTGTACCGCCCCAGGGTAACGAATGAAATTCCAGGTAATATTTTGCCATTATTTTTGGAGGTACAGAGCACTGAAATACACTTGAACGTAGTTTGTTTTTCTGGGGAATTTCTATGGCATAGCATAAGTGTAATATTTATGGCATTTAGGCTACAGAGGGCTTCTGAAGACCAGTGCAGCACAGGGACCTCGTCCTCCCAGGACCGTCACGCCCTGCGGTACCTCGGCACTGCTGATGGGGACGGACACAAAGTAGTTTGGCCGCTGCTGCCTCGTCTTTTTCTTCGCGTCATCTTCCTTGCTCTGTCCTTGGCCGCTTCCTCCACTTTTCCTCTTTTTATTCTGGCTTTTCTCTGACGTCAAGACTGAACAAAATTTAAAAAAAAAATTTTTTAAAGGAGAGCTGGTCAAGCATTATCCCCAACTCTAGGAGATTGGTTCAAGCTCGATGGGTCAAGTCCAAATTATACTCTCCCAACGTTTAGAAACAGCTGCAGCACCAGTGCAGTTATTTGTCTTTCCTATAAAAAATAAGCCACAGGAACCAGCGAAACAAAAGCATCATTTGTGACAGTAAGACATCTGGGGGATGCCTGAATACAGCAGCAGCTGGGGGTTTTAGCAAGATCCTCGCATTGCTTGGCTAAGCACCGTAAGCAGGGAAATACAGTAATCCCTCACTTATCGCGGGAGATAGGTTCCAAGGCCGACCGCGATAACTGAATTTCCGCTAAGTAGGGAC
>JABFEB020000006.1:301442-312935 GCA_019775895.2 Stomatorhinus ivindoensis | reverse complement strand
ATGCCATTAGTAATAACATCAATAATGTTATGGAAGGTTAACCGAATGCATCATCCTGATCATATTTCTGCTCTTGCGATACTTAGTATTAAAACGATGTTAACATCTCAATATGGCCGTTTCATCAAACCTTAATGGACAATTTTGACCAAAGCAACATATATTATTTCAGACGGTCGCTGGATCAATTGGGGGTCCAACGCCTGGCGCAGAGCCTCACAAGTGAGACCACTCTGACAAGCTTGGGATTTGAACCAGTGACCTTCCAATCATAGACAATGTCCTCACCCACCGAACTGCACGCCACCCCACCTTTACGTCGCATTACGTCACGCTGCATTTTATTTGTGCGCGATGATGCAAGATGGCAGCTCGTTAGCAGCTAGTCAGCTTCCCAGCTGCTCAGGTACAATGATAGACCAGGGGAAGATACATTCTACCAGCTGCGGGATCATGTTTGACGGGTCGGCGCCTGAGGCTGGGTGAGGCTGGAGGCATACCTTCTGCTAGCTTCCATCGTAGGTGGGCGATGATCAGGAGCAGGAGTAGAGCCACGGGGAGGAAGATCCCGAGCAGGAGGAACCAGCCTGGGACCTCCCTGAGGAACGTGGCCACGCTGGGCATTCTGTAGCAGACCGAGAGCCGGCTGGTCACCCGGGCCTGCAGAGATAGCCGGTCTCATCTGGACTTTGTGCTTCTAAACATGGCTGTGATTGCAAAGAGGCTTCCCAGGGGGCGGGTTAATGGTTCACTCAGCCTGTCTCAGGTCCAAAGGCCCAGATTAACTCCTCAAGCAGCTGACTGATGTGTTTGCTGACCTTGCAGGAAGTTTTGCGTCATATGTTTGGAGGAATAATTAATTAATTAAAATCATGATTGTGTTATTTCAAAAATCCCCCCCCCCCCCCCACTTCTGGGTTAAATTTTGTCTGCTTTCTCCATCATCCAATTACAGTTGAAGTATGACTGACAGGCTGCTGCTCATTTGACCTCTTTATCTTTGCCCTTTTCTGATTGGCCCCAATAAACGGTTATCAGGCGTTCTTGCCTTGTACTCATTAAAATGCCCTGAACAGACTAAATTGGGCATCTTTAAATTTCCATTAAACATATTAATATACTGTGACAGTTCTTCACCTTGATCCACCTTGGAAGATGGATGACGAATCGTAATTTTCAAAGAAAAAATGTCCCTTATCTGTCCTGACAACAGCCTTGTTGAAGCACCTGAAGCTATGCTGTGTAATTTTGTTGCTCATACAAGATGAGTTTTGAACAGAGTATAAGGGAAATGTCACCTGTCTAATAGTTTATAATGGTACATAATTAAAAAAAAAAAGCAGAGCTTCTGTGTTTAGAATACGCCTTCAGTTTGAGGACCCGAGGGTGTCTTCAGCCTGCCTGATGGTGCTCTGCACAGCCTCAAATGGACAGCATGGTGTTGCATGATCAATAAAATGTCACATGCAACTAATGCATCTACTCTGTGTTCCCAGGGATATTGCAACGTAAAATAGAGAAAAGTTGCATGAAATAGTACTTCCTTTGCCTGCTGTCAGTGAGAAATCACACTGGTGAAAAATAGGGTCTTCAGTGGCGTAATGGGTGGGTTAATTTGGGGGTGTTTTGTGGTGTTTTAAGCACTTTTGGACCATTTAGTGCACATGTGAAATAACAGGATCTCCTTGACGGCAAGCGAGGTCCATTCTCTGGTACGGTTCCAGGCGCGCTAGCTCGCCCTCAGATTAACCATTAACCATTTGTGGTAATCATTTTAAACATCGTTATACACGTAAACACTCTCTGTTGTGTGCCTGAGTATGTGCTTATTTCAGCAAACCTTCCTAAGAAAAAATGCCCACATTTTCTATTCTCAGTGTTTGTTCCCAAGCATGCAGGAGGTCATACTAGCAGCCACTGGTGTATTTCTGAGAGAGACCCTCGATTGTTTCATCGGCTCTTGTTTACTTGGCTGGCTCATTTGCATACTGTGCATTAGATTATCCAATCAGATGGCTGATCTCCACCGTTTTGTGACCCTTTGGAAGCCACAGCTCTCTCTGCCCGGTCATTACCGTTGACTTTCAGTGGCAGAGTTGACTGTTTTGAACTAACGAGTTGATTCCTTTTAATCTCCATCTAGATCCATTCTGTTCCTCAGGCATGGTTTCTTCATTAAATAATTCTGACATCTTTGTGATGACTTCACTGCGCATTTCATTTTATTCAGTTATTTCAAGGCATGACCATGTTATTTTGCAAAACGAATACTAATCTATTTAAAAGTCAGATATTTCTATTTGCCATTGTATTTTGTGGATAGTGTGTGGAATATGGTGCGAACGGCTAAAGAAAGACTGCGAATTCCCAGATTGATCTGAAACCGTACTCCAAACAGATAATGCTGCTGCTCTGCACAAATGGAGTGTTTCACAGATGGAGAAGAATCAGTGTTTACAGCGTGAGTGGGAGGGTCACGTGACATTAGAACCCAACTCCTCTGAAGTAAACGTGCACCGCAGCCATTTGTCTTGCGTCGGCTTTTGCCACCTCTGCGGAGGACGAGCACGTGCTCCTGTGCATCATGCTCCTGTGCATCATGCTCCTGTGCATCATGCTCCTGTGCATCATGCTCCTGTGCATCATGCTCCTGTGCATCAAGCCTTGGTTTTTATGGAGATGGAAGAGACACACACAGGCATACATTGTAGTAAAATGAAAGCCACTGTTCAGCCTTGATTTACTCAGAGAGATTTTTCCACGGGCTTTTAATTCGGCCTGTTTTTGTGCCGACTTCCATTACATTGGGGATCTTCTGCGTCGCGGCAGCTTTCAGACACATTTGGAGATTTATAAGCGCGGCTCCAGGGCCCAGGAGAGCTGCTCTTTCCGGCACTCAGCGCACAATGTAATCGGCAGGTAATTAAAGTCTCTCTCTCTCAGGTTAGCCTTCACACAAGCATACTTCAGGAGAATTAGTCCTGCTGTCCTGCGTCACTGTTGTGGTCATTCTGAAAATGTGTAATGCATTGCTAAACACCAGGAAGACAATCGTTATATTTTGATTATTATATAAAATGATCATTTTGGAAGGTTTGCGATTCTTTGGCAGAGCTCTGTAATGGGCCGGGATGGACATTTGTAATTATACGAAGTTATATATATATATTTTGTGTCTTTGCACTTTTTCTCTGTATACAGAATACAGAAGCTCCTATCTGGAAATCCAGACGAAGATTTTGTTTCAACCAACCAGTTGAGTATCTGTGACTGTGACTCTTTATACTCATCTGGCTGGTTGAAACAAAATCCTGGTCTGCATTTGTACTCTCCGTACCTGAAATCTCCACCTCTGAGTACAACTTAGGGTGAAAATTTATCTGGAATGTAGGAGGAAGTGTTCTTACAGAGAGGGACACGGCCCCCCCCCCCCCCCCGCATGGAGTAGGGTCAGCTTCAGACCCAGATCCATCCTTGCACACTGAATCACTCAGATAGAGCCTTGCGTATTGGTAATGATCAGCAGTACATTTAGGGTCCTTTACAGTAGCCAGATCTCTGGACTGTTCCAGTATCTCCATAGCAACAGTCACACTCAGTATACAGTACACTGTAGTGTAATATATTTGATACTGGGAGATTACTATTTGCTACAGGTAGCATTACTGTACTGTGGCCTATGATTATGAGAAAGTCAGTCTTATTCCCTGGAGGGCAGAGGGGCCGTTTAGGCTATGGGATCCGTTGCCTGTCATCATGCATTTGCTCCTGTGCCTGAACGCCCCATTCTTGTTCTCTTCTTGGTGTCGCATGTATGGGCTAAGCTATTCTTAGATCGTGACAGTGCAGGCACTCGGTAACACCCCTGTAAGATACTCACTACCTGACACCTTTAGCTTCCAGTGAGCCGAAGTCTCACTGCTCCCTCGCATATGAGCACCATCCGCGTGCGCCATTAAGGTTCTGAACTGAAACTGTGGCGGCAAACTCTCCGAGTGAACTTTCCGTGCGAGAAACGGTCGGATAAAAGATGGAAGTCTGCTCTCCATTCACTCCTCATGATGGTTTAACGTTTGTGATGATACAGCATCTCAGATTGTACTGATGGTGCAATGATTGTTTTTGGGTAGTGTGATTGTGTTAGAAAGATAAGAAATGAGTATCACATAGCCTGTGTCAGCCAATAGATGGCGGCGTAATGGCCCGAGTGCCGCATCTGCTCAGATTTCGCCACAGGTTTCGCAGCCAGTCAAACACAGCTGACCATTTTTAGGCTGGAGATCTTGTGGGGACTTTTAAGGATCGGCTAGATGGAGAAGGGGGGGGTGTGCTGGGGAAAGCGAGGGGGGAGGCAGCACTGCACCTTCAGTTTGTGCTCATTTTAGTTCACTTGCTGTCCGTGTTTGGGTTTTAGTTTAATGGAAAGTGTTTCCCTAGGGTTGCCGTGCGGCGGCTCTGCGGGCTCTCAGACCCCTAAATGCTCTACGGGAGCCAGAGAAATGGCCGACTCTGTGAGGGCACCTCAGATACTGATCTCAGTGGAGTGTGTGTGTATACATGTTGTATAGTACTGTGCAAAACTCTTGGCACTCAAAGAGAATGATTTCTAAATGATCTCCAATTTGGTGTAAGACTATGATTTTATGTCTATAGAAGTGTGTCAGTTTAGCCATTTGAAAACTAAAGGCAGGTATTTGCTGCAGCCATCCAATGAACCCATGCGACCATTAGCCCACCTTGTTTGGCTGATCAATCAGTATCTCACTGACATGTAAAACTAATATAACTAATTAATTGAAACCGATGCTGTTTTGATGAAATTTAATGATGAAATTTAATGAATCCATGGAATGGCTGAGGTGCCCCTGAGGAGAGGTTTGGGAACTGAATCGGTGTTCATCTAGCCGTCCAACAAGATATCAGTAACTTTTTGGAGAACAGAAGACATTCCTGTTAGGTTTTATCATGTTACTTTTAATTTGCATATGTTCTAATACTGACTATTGTACTTACTGCCCCAGATAAATAACTTTGAATATTTTCCAAAGACTTTTGCACAGTGCTGTATGTGTGACGGGGTGAAAAGAATCATTTAGATGTACCTGTACTTGGGCAAATCACACATGGATGCCTACTTCCTGTCTCCTTTCAATAAAATGCTTCTAATGATTCCTGCATTCACGCGCATCGTTACATGCAAACAGAAATATTATTCTCTGACAATAATTTGCCTGGCAGCAGTCCAGGAAATATAAAACTCTTCATTCTATGCTTGCATCATATTCCTCTGGAATATTAGGAAATTAGTTTTCTGGCAGCATCTTGTTTGTATTTTTTCTTGACAACAATGTGCATGTGTGAAATCTAATGACTGTACAGTGCATCGTATCTTCATGAATAAATGAGGTCTGCATAAATAGTCCCATTATTAAATTGTGGCTTATTTATTTTTCTGTATTTGTCAGTGTTAAAGTACCGCCATTATTTATAGTCCCACGCTTAGCTCTTGTTTTGCCGTGATGTCATGCACCCCTACATACGCATGTTTGTCTTCCTGCTTATGCGGAAGCCGCTCTCCCTCAAACATCCAGATCTTCGTTTGATATTCATCACGGAAGGCTGCCTTTTTATCAAGCTGGAAAGAAGAGAACAGAGACAGCAGGCCTACGCTGAGGTCTGCATGCCGTTTGATTTATAAACCATCTCTCCCATTCTCCCACATGTACAACATCCGTGGTGCAGTTATCGCCATGCTCCAAACAGCACAGCTCTATCTGCAAGTATAAAACTCTTCCCCGAGGTTTGACAGTAGAGACCCGTAACATGATTTCTGTTCTGCAGCTGATTCACGTTTTACGGTTAATTTCCTATCCCTGGTCTTTGTTTTCCGTATGTTGTTCATCCATCGTTAATGCGGATTGGGAAATCTGGACGGCTTGCTGTTTGCTGTAGGTCTCCTGTCTGGTGTTTGACAGCTTCCAGCCGGTGTTTTGTTAATGAGGAGCTGTGTTCAGCTTGAGTGTCAAAACTCGAGTGAAATGCTACAGTTTGCATCTAAATTTATCAGGGGGATGCTGACAGCTAAAGTCTCAGCTTAGCTCATCTTCGATTGTCACGTATCGAAAAAACAGCTCCTTTGATCGTCCAGTAGAAGAAGCTGCTTGGGGGTGAACGGGAAAAGCTGTCTCGGGTCCTACTGAGTCACCGATTGATTTTCTTACAGGTATCGAGTTTTACCCTCAGCCATGTTTATAATTTATCCGTATGAAATTCTTCTGGCTCGCAGAGTGCATCCGATTTTGCGACGCTCACCATGTGATGGAATCAGGAGGCGATGACCTTTGAAGGTCAAATGGACGGAAATGTGGAGGGCAGGCCGATTTGCTATGCGATGTCTTTTTTTTTTTTTTACTGGAGAAATTAAAATATTTGCCTGTTACCCAGAAGTCCTGGGGGGGGGGGGGGATACTGCCAGCACCTGGTACAATGAACATTTGCTGATTAAGATTTAGAGGGACTTTATTGATCCCTGGTGGAGATTCTGGTGCAAGCAGAAAAGCGAGCGGCGCACAGATGAAGACAAGCTGCAAAGACAGTGTAAAGATGAAGTACACAGTGTAAAACAAGGTAAAGAGAGTGCAAAGTGACTGACAAAATAGACATTACACGAAAGGCATTACCCAAAAAACAGAATACTGTGATTCTACAAATATAGCAAATAAATATTTAAGAATTTTCTGAAAATTAACTGTGTGTAATTAAAACTGAAAACACCTGGCCACTGTAATGACAACTGCTACAGGTTCCCATTGTGCAGACTTTAAGCAGAATGAGTATCTCTGGGTAAATTAAAGATTAAGATGCACTCCCTTGATTCCAGGGAGACATTCTGGTGCATTACGCAGCACGATCGTATGCAGCTTACAGACATCGACGCATATAGTGCCAAACAGACGAAGCGCAAAGACACCACACATACAGTAGATGGCAACGTAGCGGCCCAAGTGCCGCGTTGGTGAACCTCGCTTGTTCTGCCGTCCATGAATGAAATAAGCATCGCGACGGCTACAAAAAGCAGGAAGACAATTCCTGTTCTGTGCCGCGGTAATCGTGAACGTGTTTTAAAAAGGCAAATGCGAACGTTTGGCACTTAAACAACGTAGAAAACAAACAAACACTCCGGAGTCGCTGTGGCAAGCGGCCGATGGTGCCGGGAGCCGGAAGACCAGGCCACTGGCCTCCTGAGATCAGCTGTGGACAATCGCTGGGCTGCAGATGGGCCGAGGGGTGAATCTAGGAGCCACAAACCACCGTAGGAACGACAAAGCAGGTAGTTAGTATCAAAGCTGTTCCTTAGTGATGAGGTGAGTCACTAACACAACACCAAACTAGAAGCCCAATGAAATTTATACCACAGACAGGGTAAAGTCAGGCTTTGGCTCATTGCAAAGTCAACCCAGCATTGGAAGTAGCATTTTAGAACCTCAAAAATATGGTGGGTTAGAAGGAATGATCAGTGAGTGATAATATACCCGGACAGGAGAGTTTGCCTGACCAACCGTGGCCTGGAAGATAATCCAGAATAATCTGATACATTCCAGGAGCCCAAGAGGAAATTACTGAAGATGTTATCATGTGACATATTTTTATGCGTGTGGTATGTACTGCGAAGTGAGTACTGGCTTGTCGGATTTAAAGTAGTCTGGGCAAAATGCATGTGAATGAATATGAAGTCCATTTAAACTGTGGTACCTTAAATCCAACCAGTTACCCCAATTAGCCAGTAACCCCGCTTCGTAGTACAGGCCACTGATCTTATAAAAGGTAAGCTAAGATGTACTAATTTAAAAGCTTTTATAAAGCCCATCAATGTTCCATCCATCCATCCATCTGTTTTCTATAACCACTAGTTCTCTTCGGTGGGGGGGGGGGAGCGTATCCAGGCAGTTATGGGTGCAAGGCAAGGAATAACCCAGGATGGGGCACCAGCCCATTGCACTCGTCAATCCTATGAAGTGTAAATATTTATTGTTTTGGGGGAAGGGGGATTGTATCCAGCGACACTGTAGACAGGCCCTTTGGGGGGAAGCAGCTTTAATTAGATACCCGCACTTTCACATTTCCATTAAATCCCCGCAAAGCCATCTTTCTCAAAAGAGAGTCCAACGCTGCCTGCTGAAGAGTGAAACGTGAGCGTGCCGATGGACCAGAGCGGGGTGACGGGGGCTTCGGCCGCAGCTAAAGGAATTCATTCCGTCTTCCGCTCCTCCCGAGTCTTTCAATTCTCATGAACCGGCGATTAAAAATCCTAAATTGGTCACACTGCACCCTCACACACTGGGAAAGTCCGCGGAGGCCCTGAGGTCCTATAAAAGTGGCAGAAGACAGCAAGTGACAGCACAGAGAATGGTGGGAGGAGGGGCTCACCGGGTACGAGAGGGGGCAGGGATGGCCGAGGGGAGAACAGCGCCCCCTAGCCCGCCAAATGAATGAAGTACAGCTGTGAGATTAACACTTCCCCCTGAGGAAGCAGGACGCTTAACATCTGACAGCAGAAAAGTAATGAAATCTCATATTAAAAGGCACAGTTGACAGCTGCTGTGTTGAAAGACCCCAGTTGTGGCTGCGTTCTGTGGTTTGATTTCAGTTTATTTGCTGGATACATTTACCTATAGCTGTGTGTGCATGTGTGTGCGTGTGTGTGTGTAGTCCCCACAAAGATCAGTGAATGCAATCAAAAAACTAAAAATGTCGAAAGTGTCATACTTTGTGTTACTTTGGTTAAAGCTGCCCCTCTTCCGGGGAGGCTTTTCACAAGATTACGGAGTGTGTCTGCGGGAATTTTTGCCCACTCATCCAGAAGAGCATTTGTGAGGTCAGGCACTGATGTTGGATGTGAAGACCTGGCTCACAATCTCCATTATAGTTCATCCCAAAGGTGTTCGATGGGGTTGAGGTCAGGGCTCTGTGTGGGACAGTCGAGTTCTTCAGACCAAACTCACCCAACCACGTCTTTATGGACCTTGCGGGAACAGAAAAGGTCCTTGGAAAGTGGAGCCAGACAATTTATGGCTAAACACCTTACTCAAGGGCTCAATAGTGAAATCTCTCTGCTGACCCTGGGATTTAAGCCAGCAACCTTCAGGGCTCAATAGTGAAATCTCGCTGCTGAACCTGGGATTTAAGCCAGCAACCTTCCAATCACAGGCACTGCATCCTGACGACTGTGTCATGCACCACCTCTGAGATTCCCAGGGGAGATGAAACAGAACAACCACAAAAACATTTGTAGTTCCATAAAATGAATGTCATGTTTAATCTACATATTTATTTAGACAAGGCTTTTTGTTTCGGTAGTCAGCAATAACTGGTATGCCCCTCTTGTCTGTCTATAGAGGGTTTGTGACATTCAGTGAAGGATACGAACTTGAAGCTCATCAAAAACAAAGACTGAGTTTCTCTAAGTAGGTCCTGGAAATAAGGATGTGCTGACAATGGACACTGTATCCCTTAATGGCCTAGGAAACCATAGACACAGCAAGGATTCTGGGTAATTTGATAAAATGTCACTGTCATGATCCGCCGGTCCGAGCCTCGTGTGTGCCACGCCCCCCTCGTTTCCTCGTGTTCTACCCTGATGGAATCCAGCTGTTGTCAATTCGAACTTGATTCTGTGCCTCTGTTGTGTATCAGTCTATGCCCGTTTCTTGTATTTAGTCCGCGTCTCAGTGAGTCTTGTCAGATCGGTCATTGTGGTGTCCTGCGGCATTTTCCCGTTTGTTCCTGTAAATACACCCCATTTTTCCTGGATTTACCTGCCTCCCGTGGTTCTGCCTGCCCCACGCCGCCGACACCCTGCCACACGTAAGGTGCAAACGTGACAGTCACAACAAACAATGTCATTTAATTCTGCTGTAATAACTAGTATTTTGGTTTCAACTGTGCTAGATACTTATGAGAGTCTGACAGGGCTTTTGTATAATGCGGATTCAGGACCAGGGAAATGATTTGAGTAAATGATTCCTCTGTGGCGTAACATCTCATATGCCAACATCTGTCACGACCGACCTGGATCTCCCGGCAACAGATCACACACAGTAATTCATGGCTGAAGCTATAACAGGAATCAAACTCTCAGTCATCTTTACTAATTAAGCCCTTTATTAATTAGGTGGTGTTGGACTAGCTGGTTAAAAAGATATCTGTCTGTGTGTGTGTGTGTTTTCCGTTGCGTGCATCAAAGCAACAGCACGGTTTGTTTCGACAATTTAATGACCTAGATAAGGCTGCTTGCTCACTGAGTGCCAGTAGTGGGTCGAAGGGGGAAGCCAAAGGACGGGGCTTTTAAAAAAATCAGTGTTGTTTTTGTACATATTGTCGTGTGGCAAATTTGACAGCAAAATCGGCTAGTCGGCCTTCTGTAAGCCTTGTTATTGCTAACCCTGTACTCCCTGAATCTGTATAAGACGATATTTGTTGACCTCTCACCCCCCGTCAATTTACAGATGTGCCTGAACAGTGGACTGATGTACAGCCACAAGCCCACCCATCAACAGGCGTAGCTGGGCTGAACGTTCTGGTACCACAGATCCTCATTAGTAACTCCCATGTCTAAATTCATACGTGTTTTTCCATGTCAGAGACCCGAAAACTGACTGACACAGGGAGAAGGAAAAGAGGTGGCACATCCAGAAGGGATTCATAGGAAGTGGAACTGGTGTGGAGGAGTTTAATGAATGGGAAGCACGTACACAATGGATTAGTCAGAGTCTGACTCAGCTGCACCCATCCTGTAGTAATACGCAGCACCTACTATACCTGGCTAATCAGCAGTAACTATCTACTTATCGGGTTCCACATCCTCGCCAAAAATGAGAAACACTTCCACAAACCCGTTTGCAAATATTTAGAGTCGTTCTGTGCAGCAAGCCGACCAAAGAGAAATTCTGAGATCGAAGCACTTAAACAAAGAAGAGGTGCTCTTCCCGGTAACTATGGAAACTGCACAACAAATTGTATATACCAGCCATTAGTTAAACAATGGCACCTTTTTTCCACAAATAAAGAATCTTTAATGGGAAAAAGACAGGAATCTGCAGGGAAGGAATGCTGTGTGGTGCTGCATGCGTTTTACAGTGAGAATCTTCTTGTCTATAGCAAGTTGGCTTTTGCAATATCCCATTAATGAAGGATGACTCTTTAAACAGTGTATGTCCACATAACAAATAAAAAAACTAAGTATCTGCTTTTTGTCAGTCATTTCCAGAGGCAGTAAGCCATTTTTGAGAATTCATAAAGAATAAATTAATACTCTAATCTAATATTTAATGCATCTTGGAGTCAGGCAGACAGGATTTTATTTACAAAGGTTCAGTGCTGGCATTATTTCTATTGATCTGTATCACTATAATATGTAAATACAGTAATCCCTCACTTATCGCGGGAGATAGGTTCCAAGGCCAACCGCGATAACTGAATTTCCGCGAAGTAGGG
>JABFEB020000006.1:284580-299959 GCA_019775895.2 Stomatorhinus ivindoensis | reverse complement strand
CCCCCCCCCCCCCCCCCCCCCCCCCCCCCCCCCCCCCCCCCCCCCCCCCCCCCCACATGGGCCTTCTCACTGGCAGACTGGGACAGAAATTGATGCTGACAGCCTGTTTTTATTTTATAATTTTTCTCACCCTTGGAAAGTAGTTACTGTGCTGAGCTAACGCTTGTTTTCATGGCAGGCTGGTGGAGTCCAGGGGGCTTGTTTAGCATGCAAGGTGACAGAGGGAAAATCCTCATGTAAGCCTAAGGTAAGAAGGAGAGTACAGACTGTGACTGTGTATGTCAGCATGTTCGCTGTGTTTACCTCTGATCTTGATATAATGCTGGTGATGTCACGCTAATGTAACTATTTATTCACGCCATACATTTCTCGAACCTCGAGTTTGGCGCCATCTGGCCCTAACCTAACAGAACATCAATTGAACACAGACATCCGGCCTCGAGCAGCATCTAGGGAACGGGTCCAGATGCTGGACTGATCCAGAGCACAGGCATCTGTTTGCGCCAGCTGTGTCCCAGTCCAGTCCTCCATCGACTGGATCGCCAGAACATTCCTTCACCCCCAGCCAAAATCAGGCATAATCAAGGTATTATATCAGTTTTATTGGATTATTCATTTGTTTGTTGTTTATTGGGTTGCCATGGTGGTTAGCACTATAGCCTCACACCTCTAGGATTTGGGTTCGAGTCCCGCCTGTGACTCTCTGTGTGTGGTGTGCATGTTCTTCCCGTCACAATCCAAAAACATGCTGAGATTAATTGGAGGCCTGCAACCCTGCCTGGAACACGCGAGTGGATGGTCAGGTACTTGTACTCAAAGAAATCACCTTAGGTTGTGTATATAGTTCCCAAACCTTCTCTGCAGGGCAACTCCCCTTTTCTAGATAGGAACATTATTGAGCCCCCCCCCCCCAATTCAAACTACACAGGTTCAGATTCAAACTTTATTTGAAATACAACTCCCTTTTCTAACTGATCGAAACAAATGCAATTACAAAATACAAATGGTCCAATTTCACCACTGTGGGAGAAAAAAGAGCAATCAATTAAAAATAAAAATCCAGCATGTTTGAAATTATGCAAATGCAGATTTAACATTCTGTTAATATTCATTGGCGTTTACAAATTAAAGTTTGTCTTACGATTACCACGTTTTGTTTTTAATGATAACCGCAGGTTTCAGCCTATACTATAGCACACAACAACACTTAATCATACCCATTAACTGATAGTCTCCCTACACTTCATGTAAAAAATTTTAAACGGTTCGATTTTTTTGTCCGGCGTTGCAAAACATCGTCACGCGTCACCATGTCACATGGTACAAAAACCTCGCAAGAACAACACGACTTAAGACAGATCGTACAGAACCTCTCAGCCGGCTGAACCAACTGGAACTGCCGCCCTCACGACGCAACTTTGCTCTTATTGGCTGATGACTTGATTTTTTTATCCCAGGAAGTTCTGATGCGTTAACTGCTATTTCTCCCGAATATCACGTAAAGCAGTGAGAACTGGTTCTCAGTTAATTTACCTGGTAAAATAAAGTTTAAATAAATTACACAAATGCTCTTATAGTACACGTAAGTTACTGGTTTATTTATTGTTAGTTACTGTAATGTTGCGCTGCTTAATTTGTTTAATCGTCCAGTCTGTGAAGAGATTTTAGTGTGGCACATGCCCCTGAGGGTATCCCATTCGTGCGCCCCTCGACAATACCTCTGCGCCCCCCAGTTTGGGAACCACTGCCTTAAGGTGTATGGGATTTTTTTTTACTTTAAATCACTTGATTGTTAAAATGTACTGTGTGGTCTAGAATTTGTTCGATGGTGCCACTGCTGCAAGGTACAGTAGCTAAATGGACAGCACTGTCACCAAAGAACATTCATGGTTCATTTACTGCCTCTGACAATGCCGTGAGGTATTACCATTTTCTACCCATTTTGGTACAAGTGTTCTCCCGCATGCAGTTTGGTGTATTTGGCTCTCTCTATTGCCCATGGTGTGTGTGCGTGCGCTTCTGCTCTGTGCACTACTGCCCCACCCTTCGATCCATCCATACATCTAACCAATTATCCTGGTCAGGACACATGGGGCATGAAGTCTATCTGAGGCACCATATAGATCAAAGCCTTAGTACCCCCCCAGCTGGGATGCCAGCCCTTAATTTTCTCATCCACCAAGAATTTCAAACACATGCATGCTCATGAAATCCACAATAATATGCTGTAAATGCCAGAGCTGCACTCCGGAATTGTCTGTTTTTGTTCCAGAACATATGGTTTGGAAAGAGTGCGGAATTTGACTGACATCTTTCATTGTGGTTCTTCAAGCAGTACAAGTTTGAGATTTTATGCTTTTAGAGAGTAACGGTTACCGCTGAGGGTGTTCAGATACCATGGTAACATGATAAACCCGCTTAATTAGCACATTTGAATACGGCACCCTCGGATTTAAATTTATAACGTGATATTTGAGCACTGAAATGTACTAAGTGTACATGCTAAAAAAAAAAGAGAGAAAATTATTTCTTGTGTTCCATCTCAGTGTCGAGTCGCTTCAAACCTGTGAAACAGTCTGTGTCTCTGTACCTGTGTATAGTGATGCTGCAGAAGGCGATGAAAGCAGAAATAAACACTGAGGATTTAGCCTAGCCTTGTCACTATGCTCCGCACTACAATGTTCAGGATAGGAGCTGTAGCAAGAGGCAGAAATGGACCGTCCCCATTCGAGGCTGATCATTTGAGGCTTGGGGTGTCTTAACCAAAAGCACGTCTCCTCCATTCTCTGGTCGTCTGTTCGGTTTCTATAGTCCATTTTCAGTGTATGACAGCAGGAATGCTTTTTTTTTATTAATAAGCATCGTGATAGACACTTGATGCTAGCTGCCGTTTTAGGTTGGGTGCCCAGTTTGAAGGGCTGGCGGTTGCTGTGATGTCGGGTCCTAGCGGCGGCACAGAGCCCCAATCAGTGCCGTCAAACATTTTGAGAAAGTGTAAAATGCAATTAGCAGGACCTTTTCATGGCGGAGTTGGCCGTTCCACGGCACCACATCTGACGCCGTTCCGGCATCTCTACAGGTAGCTCTTGAGTTATCTTAGATTAATAATATAAAAAGCAGCTGTCTCTGTGCTTAATTAGAGATCTGTTATAATTGTTCTTAAAGGGGTGGCTGGCCCCTTTAAGCGCCCTGGCCTTAGAGAAACGGGATAGCGGCAGAGCTAATTGCCTCACTGGCTTAACGAGCCGACATTTTTTCCCCCCAAGTGGTGCGATTTTGAAACAGGAAGGTTCCCCTCGCCTGCTCTGTTCATTAACGTCTCCCGTAGTGCTGCCTAAGTGTGGCTTGAGAAATGGGTGCAGAAATAGTCATTGCTGAATCCTGCTGGCTCCGTCGCTGTAACCTCACAGGTCAATTTTAATGACGGGAACTGCAGCACAGATTACTACCTACACCCAAAGCACAGGTGATAATTATTTTTCAGCTGCTAGTGAAGAAACTGGCTAACTGGCTAACTCCTCAGTCAATACTAATGAGGTTTTTAAGTTTTATTTATTTTTTATCTCCTCAAGTTTAAGAAAATCGATTAAAAAAGAAGTGACGAAATTAAAATCATGAGAATACCCTAATAATGTTTTGTGTGAGATGTTTTTTTTAAATCACATTCTCTGAATTTTTACTTCATTTACTCAACAGCCATTTGAATTATTGGTAGTTTATGGTTCTGTTAAGGGTAACAGTTGCAAAGATGGGGGTGGACGTCTGACTCATGTTATAGAAGAATGAAAGGTATTTTGGTCAAATCAGCTGGTGCTAAGATCAAGCCCTTTTTAAAACTACGGCAGAGAAAATGAACATTTTTCTTCTCCATCAGCAGATGGCTTAGATTTTAACAGGATGATAAGTTTCTTGTAGCTAACTGGAGGTGTGACTTCATCTCGAATGGCTACTGTTAATTTCCAGCATGAAATTCTAATATCGCAGGTTCAACTTTTCTTGTCTATGAAGTTAAGAAGTCATTCTGGCCAGAAGATCTGCAGTTCGTTTAAAAGTCTTTTATTCTGCAAGTATTGTGAGCAAAATTTCATCATATACTGGCTGTGAAGGTTTCAGCTTGCCTGGGCTTGTTAAGCAACTGGAAAATATGAAAAGAAAAATATTAATCTAAAATATGTGTTTTCTTGGTGTTTTTTTAATCAAGCCAAGAGAATGGAAGTTTGAAGTTGGATTCCTTTCATTACCTATAGGTGGCGCAGTGGTACAGTGTGTTCAGCACTTTTGCCTCACACCTCCGGGACTAAGGGTTCAAACCTCAGCCTGTGTGTATGGGATTTGCATGTTCTCCCCATGTTGTGTGCGTCACCTCCTGGTTGCCTGGTTTTCTTCTGAGGTCTGTATATGTGCAGTAAGATGCATTGTCCAAAGTGTTTGTACACGTGTTTGTGTGTGAAAGCCTTCGGTAGCCAAAGAAAATGGTGTTTTTCGAAGTATCATTTATTGTTACTCTTAATTTGCATATGTTCTAATGTTACATTGTCTTTTTTTGTTCTGGTTTCACTCCAGAATTTATATCTTTTAACATTAGAACATATACAAATGGACAATAACAGTACAAAAAGAATTTCTTCCAAAAAGTTACTGATATCTTGCTGGTCGGCTACATGAACACGCCTTCAGCTCCGAAACATCTCCTCAGGGGCACCTCAGCCATTCCATGGTATTCATTAGATTTCACCACCAGCTCACTTAATTCATTAACTTAATTAGTGAAATATTTTGATGAGGTATTAATTAGCCAAACATGATGTGCTAATATATGGGTATATATACTGGTATATGGAATGGTTTGCTGCATGTACTGGGGAGAGGTTTCAGAGTGACTGAGCTGACACACTTTGAAAAGGCGCAAAATAATAGTTTTACACGAAGGTGAAGATCTTTTAAACGTCATCTTCTTTGAACAAGACAAAGTACTGAATATTTTTCAGTAGCTCTTTTAATAACTAAGAAGCCAATGACATGCATGGAAGTAAGAGTATGAATTGAATATGCATAATATTTCTCCTGGGGTAAAACATCTAATGAGCAAAAGAGCCAAAAAAAAAATAATTCAGTCATGAAGCACATCATGGGTCACTCATCCTGTGCAGCAGTACTACCAGCGATTGGTGGGGACGTCTAATCATGCAGGATGCCTGTCGTAACGTTTTGATCTTTTAATGCTAATTTTGTCACGCCGGAGTGCAGGGCGAAGGCGAGGTGGGGCTCGAATGGCGCACGGGGGGGGACGGAAGAGTGACATTTCAGAGCCGTTTTCATTAGCGGACTGCCGCTGTTGACGAGCTGCTTCCTCCAGTGGGACTGGGCCCTTATTGAACGACAGATCACAAGCGACTCCCGCTGATTCATATCTCCCAGCCGGAGAGTGGCGCCTCAGATCCGGCCGTCCGCTGCCTAGTAGCCACCTGGGCTAACTGGCGGGGCTGGCGGGCTGAGCTTTGATTTGGGCTCCAAAACTGGTCACCCCTGCTGCCACTGCCTTCAGCTGTGTGCAGCTAAATGGTAACTGGCATCTATTTATACCACATTTAAGGCCGTGATCATGTTCAATCATGTTGATGTCAGGGCAAACAGCGCAAATGCTTAACGATTCTCAGGAAATGCACATTGACTGGCAGTGGATGGGGATCTATGACTTATGACGTGAGGGTGATTCCTTGAGAGGTAAGACAGTGGGGGGGCAGACTGAGCTACAGACGTATAGCCCATAGAGATGTTGTCTTCTTGAAGCCTGCAGAAAGCCTAGCAGGACATAATCATCCTTCATCCACATCTGCCGTTTCTCCTCAGAAACCATGGAGGTAGACTCTGTGTCTTTAACTCTTTGTCTCTTTAACTATTTAGGATAATAAATTGCTTACACTTGCAATAATGCCGATGAAGTCTCACATTATTTCCCCCTAATATGCAGATACAAACAACCAAGGATAATCACCTATGAAACTCCATTTCGGCATCGATGGCGTAGCCTGCCAGTGTCAGTGTTTCTATGGAAACCGAGCAGGCACTGGAGGTCCTCGCCTGTTGCGTAACCTTGTATTTCAGAATCAATCCTTAATTTCCAAAGGCAACACAAACTGAAGGACTACAGACAGCAGGACCCCTGAAGTAGACAGCCAGTGCTCCAGTGCCACTGCACTGATGGTATGCTATAGGCTCAGGTAACCCGTGCATAGGGTTTTTTCGGAGTGAGACGTCCTTGAGATTCGGAGAGTGAAACTGAATCGCTTGTCACGCTCAATACGTCTTGTTGTGAGCTCAGGAAAACAAATAATTTGGCCGACATTTGACTGAATTTTGCAAAATTGTTTTGTTCTAAATAAATAAATAACATGTTGCCAAAGTCCTTATTGACTTGTGTATTCACAACACAACCTATAATTACTAAAATGGTAAACATTTCAAAACAATGGCTGTAGCTACCTACAGGACCAAGAGACGTTTCTGTTTGTGTCGACTGCCTGCAATTAATACGTTTTTGAACACATCGGCATCTACTTTCTCGTCTGGCGATGTTTACAGTAACAGACGGTATTTTCCCTGCCCTAGATGTTTGGTTAACCATGAGGTTTCTGTGCTTTTACAGTGTATGAAACCCAGGAAAATGCCTGCTGGGAATTTCGCTGGATAATGGGCCTGATCCACAGGTGGGAAGCTAAACAACATGAAAATAAAATTATTAAGAAAATGGTGTTGGCGTCATGATTTTTTTGATTCTTCACAGAGCGAACAGGGTAAACTCCAAAATTTGACAGAAATTTCTTTTAAATCGTGAGCTCATTTTAGCTTTCTTATAGAATTTTTAATCACTGGTGAGTAGGATGAGGACCTAATCCAGGGGTGGCCAATCTCAGCCGCAAAGGGCCGGTATGTATGTGGGTTTTTGCTGCAGCCCCCTAAATAGATTACTAATTAGAGGACTGATTGGCTGACGAGTCCTCACATATGGGTTTGAACAGCTGACCTAAAGGTTACTCCAAAAACCTGCACACACACCGGCCCTTTAAGGATAAGATTGGCCACCGCTGACCTAATCCATGTCAGGAGCTACACTATGAGCCATGACAGGGTTTGTAAACTACCATTTTAGCCATTTTAATCGAAAAGAGGATATCGCTTAAGCGCTGAGTTCATGCTGCGTGCTGATTGGTCAGTCTCCTGTAATCATGCACATGTCATTAATGTTAATGTGAAACAGCTGGATATAAGTCTTTCAATCAAGGAAGCAAACCAGTAAAAGTACAAGACGAACCAAACAATATAGCTGAGCACAGGAGCCTTTCAGGTTTAAAGTAGTTTGTAAAACATGAAGTAGCTCATAGTGTCTCCCCTGATATTGGTTAAGGTCAGAGGTCGGCAACCTTTATAAAGCAAAGACCCATTTGCTCCTAAATGTCTGACCCAAGATTTACAAAGAGCCACAATGGGTCAATAAGGGATATTGAGATACGATTTTTGAATGTGATTTTTTATGTGTGTGTGTATATGCATTTAACACAAAAATAAAAGTTAATGTACTTATAGAAACTATTATAGAAAAACTTTTTTGGGGGGGGGCATCTCCGGTTTAAATCACTCGGACGCGTAACAGCGCAAATGTGACTAACAGGATGCTGTTTAGGTCTGTAGCGACAGTCTTCACCCTCATCCCTCCTTTCGTTTGGCCCTGTGGTCGTCTGCCCTTGGCGTCGCGTTTTGATGAGACTTTTATCGTCGTGTCACATGATGCCCGCTACACCGGGCAGCCCAGGCTGTCTGCTCTCGGCGAGTCTGCAAGCAGGTGAATCATCCCCGCCTCATTAAGGATCCCCGTTATTCTTGGCTAATTGATTTTTTTCCCGACTGCTTTGAGATTCAATCTGCTGCTGCTTTGACGGTTTGTGCTTTGCTCGAATGATTATTTCCCTATATTTACGTCCATTGGTTTAAAAAAAAAAAAAAGACACGAGAAATCGTAACTGCGATAGCGCAGTCAGACAGGAGCACAAACGTCAGCCGTTAAAATGGTCGTTCAGTCAAACATGGAGTTTTCTGTCTGGGAAAGAGTCTAGGTTTTCTCACCACGTATGAAAAGTCTATACAAAGGAAAAGAAGTGGGTGGTAAATTGTCCCTGAGATGTTTTCAATTTCTTCTAAATTGGATAAATTAAAATGAGGACAAGTATTTTGCATCCAATTAGATTAATTTGGGATGCTTGCACAGTGCTTTACGTACGTATTGCGCTGTACCAGAGGACTGCCTTACAGGTCTGCTTTATAACCTGGGGCTCCCACTCAACCACCCGCAGTAACAGAATTTTTCAGATTTTCTTTTCTCCGGCATGGTGGCTGACCTGATAAAATGTATCTTTCGCAGTGATGGCAGAGACTCCGTACTCACCGTCGTTTAACATTGTTTACGGAGAGGAAAGGTTACGCTGTCAGATTAATACTTGTTTCTCCAAGTTTCCCTCTCATGTTATATTATCGCAAAACCAACCAGCAGGAGGAACCTTCTTAAGCATGATAGGCTGGGATCCCATCCGATGTGTAGCCCACACTTCCTAGGATAGGCTCCAGGCCCTTTTCGTGACTGAGATAAGCGGTCGGTCGATGTCGAAATGGGCAACCTTCTTATGCTGCCTGTAATATTATCCCTCATGGCACATTAACTCATACAAATGGATGCAGCTAAACGTTTTCAGCTTTGCAGGACAGTTCCTTAAACATCCTTCAAACCCAAATGTCGTCGTGTTATATTTTAACTAGGCAAACTGGTTTTCTACCATCACTATGTCATGGATTGTAACAAACACACGATCCTACTCTTTTGAAATTCAATGACCCCAAACTTCCCTTACTTATGCTCTACATCATGTTTGTGAAAAGCATGTGCAAAATGCTCCAGATTGCATCATACGCTGCTGTTGGTCACCATTTTCAAGCATTAAGGAGCCAACTTAAAATGAAAAAGCTTGTTCTTTGAAGATCAATACAATTATTCAGGGCTGAACTTTTATATGTACTCTTACATAGAACATCTATGACTAATTTACTTCATATTTGATATCAAAAACGTTTCAGCTTCATAGCAAATAACATAGCACCTGTGCACTCAGTAGTGGGAATTCTGGGAAACAAGTTAGCTTTGTCCCTGAAATGCTTTTTTTTCACAGATGGGTTGTACTTGCCATTTTAAGAGGCAGTTGAAGAAAATTGCCTGGGTCGTCACATTTGAATTACAGTTTAAAAGCAATCGCTCAATGTTTTTCTGGGAACCCCCTGGACATAGTGTATGATGGATTATCATTATTAGCAGGAAACAAGCTCTGGGACGTTTACATTTACACAGAAGGTTAGAACCCTGTGGAGACGGTGTTTGTGAAGGATGGAACATAATTCTTAATAGCTGGCTAGCTAGGTGAGATTTCAATGATGTAGTTACAATCTAAGAAGTAATCTGACACAGTGTGAAGGACAGAGTATCCTTCTTAATAACAGGCTACTTCAGGAAGATTTTGACAATTTAGTTAAAGGCTTCACTCATATAATAGACATACTATAATTATTTATCAGCATGTGGCTTGTTTGCAGGAGTCATGCTGTGTCTTTTGACAAGTATTCTTGTGAAATATGTTATGGATACTGTTCTGCCACTTGCACAACAATGGAATTGATCTGACTGAACTACATGTTTGTGAGTTTGGGTTTCATTACACAGAAGTGGACTTTTTGTGGTGACCGATATTCAGCCTTATAACTTATACAAGTTGTTTATTTACAAGACACTATTATCCAAAGTGGTGTGCATTTTGGTTAGCCAGTCAGTTGGGCTTAAGAGCCTCGGTGGCCCTGGGATTTGAATCAACAACCACCTGATCACAGGCAGACTACCCTAACCTACTGAAGCACCCTGTATGATGGTTATGAATAGTTCATCATTTCTCTAAATAGCTGTTCATTCATCCATTCTTTATCTAACCTACCCTGGCCAGGATGGTGGGGGACCCTGAAGCCTTCATTTATCCATAAATTATGCAGTAAAAGCTTCCATCCATCCATATTCTAGCAGGGACACAGGGCCTGAAACCTGTGCTGTAGACTGGTGTGGGATGTCCTATAAAACCAATAAGACCTCAATCAATAAACCCATAAATACTCAATCTAAATATAGTGGAGGTGTGTAGGATTGGACACTGAGTTCCCTGAAATGATATTCATTGGCTGTTAGGGGACAGAAGCAGACAGTGATAAGATGTTCGCAGTGTGTGACCCACAGTCGTATTTCGAGCGTCAGAAGCAGTGCGGGCTGTTCTCATAAGAATGTGAGCATTCTCAGTGAATCTGTGAAATTTCCCAAGACCTTCTGTTAGGTTCTGTTTCCAGGACAAGAATTTAATTTCAGTCTAAACCAGCACAGAGTTTTACCTTGACGACGCTATCTTCAGCTTTTATACAAGCCCATGTTAATAGACGACAAAATTTAGCCTCCATCTATCTACTCACCATCTACACAGTACAGGGTTGTAGGTACTTATCCCACACAGCACCGGGAACAAAGCGGGGAACAGACACTCTGGGGTACGTTACTAACAACATTAGCAACAGCGCAAGCAACTTACATAGTTGGAACCATGTGACCAAATGGTTCAAACTATATAAGCTATTTGTGGGAACTTCTGGGAAATGTACCCCTGGATGGAACGCTGGTCCATCACAGAGCCTAGTGACCCACGCTATCGGTACTGGATCATTTTGAGATGCCAGTTCATGTCTTGGTGCATGACTTTGGACTGTAGGAAGAGACCCACGTAACACATACTCCACACGGTGAGGCAAGATGTAAAATCTTTAACATAAATAAAAATTTTTTAATTTTTTTTTTATCCATGCTAATACATTCTGACAGTTTTCACAGTTATTGGGCATTTCTAAAGAGAATTCACTGAGGGACAGCGACCCACCCAAAGCACGAGAGTGAAGTGATATCTATCTGCTCATACTCTCGTAAAAGAGCAGTCTTATAAATGTCCACTTGCATTTTAATTAAAGCTGTTTTTTTTTAAACACATTTCGCTTCTTCTGAGTGTTGATTTCAGCAGGGTATCTAATAAGAAGCACATGTCAATTTCCGACACTCAGAAAATGAGTTGATAATGATTTCATGAATTGTATTTAATCATTTTTACATCCCCTTTCACTCTGCCCTAATTGTACTTTGAAGTCTATAAGCCATGTAAGATTTAATCACTGTTGTGATTTGATCATTTATACAGCAAATTTTAATGTCACAATAAATTATATACATCTGGCAAGTTCTTAGTTCGTAGCCAGTGTTCATAACTGGGAACAGGTCTTTTCATATATTGATTGTGCTATGATACACAGACAGTGAATTGGGGGGTATTTTGATTTCCTTCTTTTTGTGAATCTGATGGTACACATGACTTTTTATCCTTTCCAGCCTCCCTTTGAGGGAAAATTATTCCAAATTAGATAAATATTTAATTGCAAATGTAAAGCTTGACTTCTTCTTGGGGACATTATTGGAAGTAAGACTTTGCAAAGTAACTCTCAGTTGTGCTGGATCCCAATTCCCCATGGGAGAGTTTTCTGAAAAAGCCCCCGCTCCGTCTCTCTCAGGCAGGAGAAGGCTGGCCTTGCGTTTACCTCTGATTCACGGATTTCACTTTCAAAGTGCACAAGCCACACTTAGGCTGATTGCCATCTCATTACCCACTGACAAAGGAAGCAGACACCGCTTTAAAATTATGCAAATTACTGCAATCAGCCGCAGGGGTGTGAAAAGGCCAATTATTATGTATTTCGCTAATTTCTCTCTGTACATTTTCATCTGTGCTTGTTTCTTCTGTGTGATGCCCTTAATAGAGAGTGTGTGCATACAGGAAAAAGCTCAGCCAATGGGACAGAGAGAGGGCCGCAGTGTGGACACAGACTCTCACGATCAACTGGACTGAACGCAACAAAACACTTTTTGGACAGTTTATCAAGGAAGACGTTTTTTTTTTCATTCTCATTTTGGTAGGATTTTGCAGCGTATTGATGAAATTTGTATTTCAGATCGATTGGCATCTTGAGTGCAGCTGACAAATCTGCAGCAATTGCGTGATGCTGCCACGTCAACGTGGTCCAAAGTCTCGGAGGAATGTTTCAAACACCTTGTTGAATCTAAACGAATTAAGGCAGCTCTGAAGGCAAAAGCGGGTCCAACCCGATACTAGCAAGGTGTTCCTAATATTGTGGCCGGTGAGCGTGGATCTGCTTCCTTTGAGCCAATGGAGTTTGCTGTTTGATTCAAGTTATATACTACGGAGTTTTCTGTGGTGGAAAAGCAAGCATGACGAGAGCAGAGGAACATCCAATTAGAGCCATTTCAAGTAGGAACAGCCAAATCAACAGTTTAGTATCTCTTAAAAAAAAAAAAAGTAAAAAAATAAATAAATAACGGAACTAAGGGTGTGGTAAGAGTTTGGTGAAGTCTGGTTATGCAATAATGGGAAGAGCAGTGAATAAAACTCATTACAGGTGTAAAGAAAAGCTTTGGAGGCTGCTGGTTCATTTTCCAGAGGTGAAAGGGCACAGACGCTGTGTGGTGAGGCCCTGAACACACCGGGAATTAAAAGGGCTGCTCTAAGGGACGCTGTACTGAGAATTTACGGGCCAGCATAGGATTACGAGGGAAGTAAAAGACGGGATACAAAGAAGGTCAATGTGAGGAGGGCCGATAATAGATTCAAGATTCAAGCAATTTATTTTCATATGTGCAGTACACAACGAAATACTCGTGTCTTGCTCTCGAAGCTGCAAACAAAGAACAAAAAACAAACAAAAAGAAAAGCAAAGTATATATAAAATGTACATATCAACCACAAAAAATGTTAAAATATAAAATATACTTAACATATAAAATATGTACACTAGTATTAGAACGGAATGTGCAGCGTTTGGAAAATAGAACGGCAGGTGCAATAAACATATTTGTACATGGGGACATATTTACATTTATATAGCATATGGCAAAGAAATGTGCAGTGTGATGGGGGCTGGTGCTGATCAGTGCAGTAAGAAATGCATGGGGTGCAGAATGCAGGGGAACCGTTGTGATGGGGCTGGGGGCGTCACAGAGTGGTAGTTTTTGATGTTTCTGATGGCCTGGGGGGTAAGACTGTTCTGGAGTCTGGAATAGACATTCTAACAAGTAGTGGAAGGGCAGAGGGGAGGAGAAAGAGAGGAAGTGAAGATTGCAAATCACAGCAACTTGTCCGTTACTGTGATAAAAGGAGCCACGTTAACAGACATGGTCTGCTGTAAGGCGTGGTGACTGTATCGCGCTGCGCTTCCACCCCTAGGCTTCCTAATGCACGCAAACATACCCCTGTAATTAATATGTGGATTTTTCGGCCGCTTTCCTTGCGCGAGACTGCATCTGCCGCGCTTGTTAAAGCCGTTTCTGGCCTGTCTGCTAATCATTTACCTGCGGAACACCCAGGTTGCTGCTAAAATAAAGGAGACACTCAAGCAAACGAGGGACACGGAGCAAGCGGAAAGCAGGCACTTGTAAACTACTGAGCAATCAGCATCCTGCAATGCTGAGGGTCAGGATGTAAAAAGCAGGGACTGTACTTCTGTTTTGCTTTGAGTACTATAGCTGGAAAAATATACTTCATTAAGCTTCCTGGTGTTTTATGACTCTGGCTAAGGTGATATTCTTATGATACTGTGATGGAAATGCATCATTAATTAACAATAGACTGTGGATGAAAAGTGCAGATTCTCCACCATGTTTGTGTTCTGGTTAGTCTGTTGGGTCACTCTGATTTTGTCTCATTTACACCTGCATTAGCTAATTTAGCGGACGCCTTTGGCAGAAACGTGTCACGTGTGTGACAAATAGCGAACGGATACGCTGTCGGGGAGTCAACTAGCCTTTAAATGCATCTGTAGGCTGTACAATGAATGCCCAGCTACAAGTGTAAGCAGTATTGGAGCAGGGGTCACACAGCGACATGTAACTAAGCAAGAAGCTAATAAAACTCTTCATGGACTAGAAGTACAACATAAGAACATTCTGGAATTCACTGGATTTCAGCAAGTTGTTACAATGGAACACACAGAAGTCTACTGAGAGTAAAGGCGTAAAGACAACATGGTCAAATCCATTCACCTCGTCTATATCAAGTACATCTTTACTGGCTTGGATACTTCTCTCGTGCGGTGAAGACTTTTGGTGGCTTGCAAGGGCACAAATTTTTACTGCATTTTCGTAGAATGGTTTAGGTACTTTCAGCCCTTAAACAGCAAAGTAAATGGCTACAAACTCAAAGCCATTTTGAGGGTCTGCATGCATCTTGTGGCAAAGCATCTCCCCCCTCATGAGGCATGGAGGCCGCGGGTCGCAGGTGGCGGGCGAACGGTCTGGTGAGTATGAAAATGATGCAAGCCAGATGCCACGGCTGTAGCAGAAACCAGACCTCAGGCCAGATGAATGCTTCAGGGAGATGCTGATGCCAGATTCTCATCAATACCAAAACTCCAAATGATGACATTTCTCGTGGAAGAACAGCACAGTGTCCTCTTTCTGGAATCCCAGACTTGTAGAGTTTATGTCAAAGTACAGCAAAGCTGTTCTGGTGGCCCAGAGACCTATCAAAACACTTTAGGTTGATGTTCTCTTTATTTTGGCAAGCACTGGTAAAAATATCTTCTTAGATAATGTCTTGTTTTTCAGGGCATAGAAATACGAAACGTAAGGAGATGAAATCCACAAGGCATTGCGACTTCCTAGCAACAACGCTGTTTATATCTTCTCCCGCAGTGGGAAATTTATTCCACGAACCAGCAGATTGTTTTCAAACGCTGCAGCCCACATGCGACTGAAGTCCGCTTGCTTCAGATTGTGAGTCTGCATGTTGTGTTTTGCTGCTAAGGCAGGAATCAGAATCCAGGCAGCTCCTACTACACTGTTACGAGATATCTCTCCCCTTTCCACTTGCTTACAAAATAAAGCATTCATAGGAAAACCATTAAGGAAATTGTACGCTATTTTGTAGTCCGAGCTCATCCATATTGATGACAACTTGTACTTCAAATCTAAAGGTTCTAGGTCAATACGTTCTTGGATGTTAATCTAATCTCAGCACAGGTCATATTATTATCATTCAAAGTATTTGTTTAAAGAGCAGATGCCTTGGACACAGAAATAATAGCTGAGAAGAGGTTAATATGAGCATCTGGGTGGGAGGCGGGGAGAGGTCAACACGAGGATCTGGGTGGGAAGCGGGGGGAGGTCAACACGAGGATCAGTGGGGGAGGGGGGGGG
>JABFEB020000006.1:261835-284480 GCA_019775895.2 Stomatorhinus ivindoensis | reverse complement strand
GAGGTCAACACGAGGATCTGGGTGGCAGGCTGGGAGAGGTCAACACGAGGATCTGGGTGGGTGGCGGGGAGAGGTCAACACGAGGATCTGGGTGGCAGGCAGGGAGAGGTCAACACGAGGATCTGGGTGGGAGGCGGGGAGAGGTCAACACGAGGATCTGGGTGGGAGGCGGGGAGAAGTCAACACGAGGATCTGGGTGGGAGGCGGGGAGAAGTCAACACGAGGATCTGGGTGGCAGGCGGGGAGAGGTCAACACGCGGATCTGGGTGGCAGGCGGGGAGAGGTCAACACGAGGATCTGGGTGGCAGAAGAGTAGAGAGGTTATACAGCACTGAGTGCTGATAGTAAAAGTGCGATACACTTCACCCCCTTTGGCTCTTTGTGTTAGTCATGTAGCCCAATTAAAATGAGAAATGAAGTGGTTCTTGGATCAGAATGTTAGGGAATAACTTCATGAGTGCACAGTACATGTGAGTGTCTGTGTTTGTTAGAATGGAAGAGCCAGGATGCAATTATTATTGCAAGACAATTATTGGAACACCAGACATTTCAATGGCTGCACTCTTAATTCAATGCTTAGCAGTGAGATGACGGAGTGACATTTGAAAATCAATTAATGTTTCTGTGACCTTGGCTGATGCATGGCCCACAGGATATTGACTTACCTGAATATTCAGGCGAGTTCCGCGGCTTTAGATCTAATGGCATATTGATGTATTTCTTTTTATTTTTAAGCTAAAACGTCCTCTGGGCAAATGACTCCAGAGACAGTTATGAATAACTTCCTAAGCGATGTAACAACAAGCATGATTTCCTCCTCAGTCAGTGACTAGGCAGCCAGTCTCTCACAAATGTTGATATCGTGTCAGTTGTTTTGTCCCAATTTAATTTGTATTTAAATCCTCCGATTGTTACAGGTTGTTGTTTTATACTTCTTCTTATAGTATATATATCATTCTACACACCTGAATTATATAAATTCTTACTTTTGTACTCCCTGTGAGTTTCTCTAGAGTAGTGTGTGTCCCAACCCGCTCCTTAGAGCCCACAGACGGACCCACAGACCCTCCGGGGCCCACAGACATTTTCGCTCCCGTGTGCCTAAGAACCAGATTGGGAAACACTTCTCTAAACAAAAGCGAAAGTGATAAATAAATAAAGATGAAACCTCCAGCCTGACACTGCGGTGCCACAAGACATAGGTCTTTTGTACGCAGTAGATGTTTTCAGCACTGTAACTCTGACCCGTCTCACTGCTTCGTATTGGAGAGGACACTGAGTGCCTTAAGAGGCGCTAAAGGTGGTTACTTTTGAACATTTGTTTCATCTGACTGTCACTCAGGATTGAAATGATTTATCTTGTTTGTTTTTACTATTTATGTCAGTAAAAAGCCTCTTTGATATCGATTTAGATGTGCACACAGTGCATTAAGAACCCTTTGGAAAATTTCTGCGGAAATCACTTGGTTGGACATGGTTAATGTTACTAAGCTTGTTGGGGTTTTTGGACACAGTTCCCATACCAGCCGTAAAGATGGTTTAATTTACTACACTCTGAGATTCAGTAAACACTGATGCAGTCTGTTGTACCAGGCAGGCTAGTAAGTTTTACTGCTACCAGTTTCTATGCCTCTTTCAAACAGTATTTCTGTCGCACAGTGGAAGGCGTGCAGTTTGGCATGGATGTACTAGGCTGTAGTACGTTGGGGTTACTAAGGCCTGTTTCATGAAGCAGGATTACCTGCTTAGCCAGATAACTTGTCAGATTTCAGGTAGTCTGGGCTAAATGGTCTTTATCTTCATCCACTTACCTTTAGCCCAGACTACTTTAAATCCAACAAGTTATCCGGCTAAGCAAGAAATCTTGTTATATGACACATCCCCCAGTTCAATCCAGGTCCATTGTTAGCCATTCATACCAGTTAATAACAACACATTATGGGGTATTTGGCACAAACCGACACCATAACAACAAGTCCATAGATAATGGTTGGGTAGTATTGCGTGTACGCCCTACACAGATACGACATAAGTGCTGATAACATATAACTACAGCATTTTACTTCTGTTGATGAACGGTGCCGCCCTCTTTCTCACTCCTTGAGTTCCGCCAAAATTCTGACTTCAGGGGGCATTCCAGCTGAAATCCCCGACTGGGAAATACTGACTTTGCAGTCGAAATGGAACGCAGCATTAATAAAATGCCCCCCCCCCCCTTCACGGTTTTGCTGTGAATGATTTGTTAAAGGTGAACCTTTACCCATGCTATAATGTTGGCGTGGAAAGAAGCCATACATTCATTCATTACTTTAGGATTTGAATGCAAGTTCTACTACGATCTAGGTAAAAATATTCTATTTTTTAAGTCATATTAAATATTTACATAGATTTCCATTTTACCCAGTTAGCATATTTTTTTTGTCTCTTTTAACCTCACGGAGCAGTTTTTTTATAATGTCGTAACGTCACAGTGTATATTGAGTGTTACTGCGTTATTTAAGGCTATCTGTGATAAAGCCAAGGTCATGGACCACAAGGGCAGCTGAGATTTACTGTCAGGGACTGCAGAGCGTCAGCAGACCTTCACAGACACACCCGTCCACTCGGCTGGAGACAACACTGTGTGTCAGTAGACGGTTTGTCCCGGAAGCTCCACAGCAAGTAAATAATTTAATCAAAATAATAAATCCTTTGGTGAGCCCCTTCCCCCCACCCCACTGCTGACATCTGTTTCCCGTTTTATGCTGCTATCCAATCCCCTTTTTTTTTGTCATCATGTGTGCTGCAGTCCAGACGCATAAGCATGTGTGGCATCCATTAAATCCCAATGGGATAAACTCCACTGAGCTTTATGAAACGAACTGAGCGGCAGTGGGAACATGAGACACTGCAGGGCAGTCAGATGGAGGGCTTATGTTTCAGATTAGCTTTCTCTGCAAGACGAGAATGGATAAACTTTACCAGATTCTCATTATTAAAAATTTTCAGTACGACTTCAATTTCTTCCTCAATTGATTTTTACCTCTGGTGTCTCCTGTACAATGTCAGTATATTAAATGTAGTCAAATATACAATAATATTAGTCATAGCTCCCCCAGTACAGAATATCTGAAAAGAGGAAAATACTACATTATTTTTGTTTGTTTTTTTGTGCAAATTTCATCCATAAAATGATTACTGACTTGCTGATTCACCCATAAATCTAACTACTCTCATAATGCAGGGAATTCTCTCTGCCAGCACTAATTATTTACACGGTCTCACCTGTAGACGTTTCATTGCACAGTTGGACCATTGGAAAATCTCACCGATGATTGTCATGTTTCATTACAGAGGCTTAGGTACTGGCTCCGGTCAAGTCTCCTCTCCTGATTAATGTCTAGTAGCATCGCTCTCATTTACCCCGGTGGGCCAAAGGAAGTGGCTTTATTTGGCAGGGCATAGGGATTGTCTGGGCTTCAGAGCTTCTCCATCTCTGGATAGACTTCTCCACCTCGTAGCTGAGGGCGGACCTCGATTTCCATTAACGCAAAACAATTGTCAGACCCGTGCTTCTGCAAATGAAAAGAAACTGCCAACTGTCTTATGTCACAGGTTATTCCAGGTCACGCCCCGGTGACAGGATGGTCAGATCGCAGGGCAATATGCGTGCGTCATTTTTTTTTCCTATGGAATATAATTTGACAAGTTGTTCCTTACATATGTACCACACACTCTGGTTTTTCATTTAATTCGTTCTGTTTTACTTTGCTTCTCATTTAATACATGCGTTATAATGTTATTTGTATGGTTTTATTATTTTATTGCTATTACTATTTTAACTATGGCAGCGCTAACCACCTTTCATGTTAGTCTGACCGTGTGTGTGTGTGTGTAATCAGAAGAACAAGTACCTGTTTCTTATTCAATTCTTTATATTGACATCCCCTGAGAGCCTTGAATGTGACATACAAACACTATCCAAACATCCCATAATAGTGTTGCCTCCTTATTTTAGGACTTCTGCTGCGAGATATTTCATACTAATTAAAATGATGTGAAACGCCAGCAAGACCATGCGTATTGTGGCTAGAAACACAAGGCTGTTGTTTTTAGATTCAAAACAACAAAATTAGCCCATGCAGGCAGATCAGTCCCCCTCATCCTACAGTTTGCCACAAATAGCCTGATTCTGAAGGCATTGCTGTGGGTGGCAGCAAGGAGAGACATTGATGGCTGAGCCAGAAAGGCCTGTCATTTTGCTGGCTCGATTGCGAGCCTGATAGCTAATCCACAGCCTCGATCGCTTTCGGCGGCAGTCGCAGCCGTCACAGCAGGACAGGTGAATAAGACCAGGTATTTTTCATCAACGCTGACATGTGGGAGGGGGACTCTTAATTTAAACATGTTTATTAATGAAAGCTTCAACTTTCTGTGCAATTTCATCCCACAACCTTCAAAATAAGAGTCTGTTTTTTTATATTGGCATATGGAAAATTTCAGATACAACAAGAGCGATGCCGATCTATATGAAAGTATTTATTTATTTTATATTTAATGTCACTTTCTTTCTGGGAAATGGATGTCAGACAGGTGACAAGTGATTGAGATGTGTCCGGTGTTCAGGGACATCTTTCCATAGCCATCCCAGTGGAAATGAGTCTTGAAAACCCCTGTTAAGTACAGGATGGGGAGAACTTTCCTGTCAAGGGGAGAATGGTTTTCCCGCTATAGTGACATCATGTAATCGCAAAAGGAAAACCAGCATCATATTTTTGTCCAGTGCCACTTACTGACAGTAAGAAATGATACATATCGCATTTGTTATATTCCTTGTTCTATGCATATTTGATCAGTCTTAAGGGGGTTTCCCAGTTTAGCACATGGGATTAGGGTTTCATTTGCTCAGTTACTCTTGCCCAGCTGCCTACAAACTCTCCCATGCTGCTTATAAACAGCAGCTAATAAGAGGTCAAGTAAAAATCTAAAATTGGGTACAATTTAAAAGCTTTTATGATGGGCAACAGACATTAAATAGTTTTCTCATCTCCACACAGAAAGACTCCCTCTTTCCAATACATGAACTGCATAAATGATCAGTTTTTTTTATATTCTAGAGGATGTACACAATAGAGACATTAGCAGAAAAGTTGCATTTTATTACGAGAAATGTAAATTATACATTAATGCTTTTCCTCTTCACTGTTTTTTTTTTCCTTTTCAAAAATAGCTGTGTTAGGAACAATAAATTATTGAAAGCTCCATAGCAAAATATCTAGCCAGCTCTGGTACAATATACTGACCATTTTAAACAATACTTTGTCTGAACACTGCACAGATAGAAACGCAACGATTAAAACAAAACACAAGGCAATTAGATTGTTTTCCCCTTTTGCCGTTTTCATGTCCATCCTCCATAATACATTAATCAAATGTTCAGGCATCATTTGTAGTTTCTTTACTAAGTGCACACACAATGCACTGCTACCCTGATTCACCTCACTCCAAGGTCTATTTCACACACTCATAACCTGAGAAGTCTACCTAAAGAACTCAGAACAATCAGTGAAAACATTTCTGCTGCTTCAAATTCCTAGAAGTAGAGTGTTGTGAAGATAGTGATTTATACAGCCGACACTGATTCACAACATTCCTCATGAGAACATCACTGTAAGACTTATTAATCACTCATCTGGAGGGATGCTTTTAGAACCTAGTTTCTGAGGCTCCCCTCTTCAAAGTGTTGCTCATGAACTCGTCATGCTCAAAACTGAGGTTGTTGTGGGACCGGGAGATCATGAGCAGTTTCTCTTTTTTGGTATAGTCCTGTTTGTTGGAGACCTGGGGCACCAGCAGTCTGTCAATTGGATCCTCCTTGTTCTCCAGCTTCATGTACCCCTTGCTGTTGCTGCGATCCAGTCGCGGCCAGCTGGGGTGCTTCCTCTGCTCGGGCTGCACTGTGAGGGTCTTAGGCCCCCTCTCCAGGTCTAGGGACTTGGAGTGGGCGGAGAGCATGTGGAGGGAGTTGTTGGACCCGAAATCCTTCCGTGCGGCCCCTGGAGACAGGTACCGGCCGCTGGTGGACCCCGGCGACAGAGAAGTCTGTGAGGATGCGGAGGAGGGTGACTCGATAGAGCAGCTCCTGGGGAGCACCATGCTAGGGGGTATGAACGCTTTGGCTATGTCTGGGCAGGGAACCTCTAGAGACTCCATCGAAGGAGGTCTGGACCGGACCCCTCGGAGCTCGGAGTCCTCAGAAATGGTGTCGATGTCGGGCTCGTCGATGACGCAGTTGTTGAGCTTTATGACGGGGAGAGTGAACGCGCTGATGGAGGACGACACGATGGATTTCGTCTGGCATTTCTTCAGGGTGCTGCTCCTGTCGTCTCGATACCGGCCGCCCTCGGGCTGCAGCCCAAAGATAGAGCCCGAGCGCTCCTGGTATCGGGGCTGCAGGAAGCTCGAGGCTCCCTTGGCCTCATTCAGCAGACTCTCCTCCTCCTCGCCGGAGCTGGTCCCCCGCGACATCCGAACGTCGTTCCCCATCCCCGAGAAAGTTAGCAGGGTGTTGGCAGCCAGCTTGGAGGCGCACTGGTTCTCATACGTCCTCACCTCACGCTCCCCATAGGGGGCGACGTAGGCCCCGTTCATGCACTTATGCTCCTTGATCCTCAGGCTGTGGATGTCAATCACAGTGGAGTACATGTCTCTCATGTGGATGACTTTGGTTTCCCTGTCCCTGTTCTCATGGAGAATAGCATTGGCACAAATGAAGATGAAGATGCCAATGCCCATGGTAAAGGGACCCAGCATCTTCATCTTCTCTGAGTGCAGGTGCTGCTCAAAGAACTGCGACACGGTGCCATCGTGACCTTGGGTCACCTGGGTGTCATTGGCGGACAGCTTCGAACCCGGCACCAGCAGGTGCTCCTTGTGTGGCCAGTAACCCAGCACGGCCATGGCTATGCCAACCATCAGTATGAGCACGCCAAGGATGAGGAAAAACCCAGACGGAGAGTACAGCCGGATCTTTCCGCGGACTACAACCACGTCAGCGCGGGGCTTGCGCCTCGTTCGCTTCTTCTCTTGTGTGGCGTCTGGCGTGGACATAGCCAGGTGCTGCTGGGACCGAGCAGAGTCCTGCCGCTTCAGGGCTGCGAGGCCTGTGATGACACCACCGGTAGCAATCATCACCACTGCTTTTGGTTACCCTAAGGAAAAGACAATGGAGATGGAATATATCAGTGTCTACCCTACAGAAAAGACAATGGAAACAGAATGTAACAATGTCCATCCTATAGAAAAGGCAATGGAGACAGAACATATCAGTGTCTACCCCACAGAAATGGCAGGGGAGGGGGGACGTAACAATGTCTATCCTACAGAAAAGACAATGGAAACAGATTGTAACAATGTGCATCCTATAGAAAAGGCAACGGAGATGGAACATATCAGTCTATCCCCACAGAAAAGGCAATTGAGATGGAATTTATAGTGCCCACAAAAAAAGACAATGGAGACTGAAGGTAACAATGTCTATTCTACAGAAAAGACAATAAAGAGGGTACTTATTAGAATCTATCCCACAGAAAAAAACTATGGAAATGAAATGTATCAGTGTCTACCCTACAGAAAAGGCAATGGAGACAAAACATATCAGTCTCTACTCTACAGAAAAGACAATGGAGAGAGAATGCATCAGTGCCTAGCCTACAGAAAAGACAATGGAGAGAGAATGTATCAGTACCTAGCCTACAGAAAAGACAATGGAGAGAGAATGTATCAGTGCCTAGCCTACAGGAAAGACAATGGAGAGAGAATGTACCAGTGCCTAGCCTACAGAAAAGACAATGGAGAGAGAATGTATCAGTGCCTAGCCTACAGGAAAGACAATGGAGAGAGAATGTATCAGTGCCTAGCCTACAGGAAAGACAGTGGAGAGAGAATGTATCAGTGCCTAGCCTACAGAAAAGACAATGGAGAGAGAATGTATCAGTGCCAAGCCTACGGGAAAAAAACAAAGGAGAGGCAGAATAACGATGAATATCTTGCAGAAAAATGTTTCTGATTGCTGGTGCAGGCCAGCTGTTAAGGAGACTCACAGGAATGCGACTGAAGTAACCTCAGGACCTTTTGACTGAGTGAAAACAAAGCACTCAGTGGGTTTTTTTCCCAAGCTGAAATAAGATTCAAATGCCTCAAATACCAAAAATCATCATCATGTACATAGAACCATTTCTTTGACAAGCATCACAACTTCAGGGTAATAGCTGATTTGTGAATTTTAATGTATTAATTAATAGGATAGCATATAAATAGGGAATAGAAAATGCATGGAAAGTCAATCTATATTTGGAAGCAGA
The DNA here is from genome assembly GCA_019775895.2 of Stomatorhinus ivindoensis. Taxonomy (NCBI): domain Eukaryota; kingdom Metazoa; phylum Chordata; class Actinopteri; order Osteoglossiformes; family Mormyridae; genus Stomatorhinus; species Stomatorhinus ivindoensis. The sequence continues at coordinate 276,138 of JABFEB020000006.1, read as the reverse complement.
CAAACCCCAATTTGGCAACCACACAGGAAGTCATATTTGCAAGCATTCCCTTAACGTCTTCCTCTCCAGCTCTCATAACCTCTGGTTCCAAATTTTGGGGAATAATCTCACGTTGTGTTTATTACTGCAGAAAGGCACTGGACCAGAAGGCCATGATGGATTCTGGAGTACTGCCTCCGAAACGCATGTCACAGGAACCAAAACTCTGCTCTCCAGACTCCAAATAGGCATGCAGACTCCATAGCTAGTCCAATTCTGATAGCACCAGACACTGCCTACAATTGTTAGAAAAGTACAACCGTATAATCAGTCCAGTTCTCTCAATATTTTCCGACTGCCAGGTCACTGCAAATAAATGCTGACAGATGTAAACAAAGTGAAGCCGCTCTGAAGGCGTAATTGTGAAAGCGAATGGAAAGTCGTTGCTAAGATGAGGATGTTTCTGTCCTTGGCTCAACTGCCACTGCAGATCTGGAGTGAAACATCAACAACCGGCATAATCCTGAAGCGAGACCTGAGCCGTTTGTCTAGGGACATTACTTCAGTCCCCTAGCAATCCGCTGTCCTTCCCTCCATGCCCAATTACATCACATCAGAAACATAAACCGAGAATCATAAACACTAAATAAATAAACCTGATCTATCCTGACAAATCCTCTATAGTGATTTTCCAGGAAACCTCAGGAATGTGTAGCGTCTAGCCAAAGTTATAGGGTTTGGTCATACAGTATCACATGCTGGTGACATCTAGTCATACTGTGGAAGAACCTTCACAGAGAATAAGTTCTCATCCCTTGATTTTCCAGGGACTAAGTGCAGGTGTTGAACCCCTTCAGATGTTGACCTTATCTAAAGTTCATTAAATGCCAGTCAGGAGCAGGATGAGCAGTGAAAAAATAATGAGAGAACTGATAGGGGTGTTTTCCATTAATATTTATGCATTTTTTTTGTTGCTGTCATTGTACTATACACACACTGAGCACTTTCTTAGGAACACCTGTACACCTGCTTATTTGTGCAAGTGTCTAAACTGCCAATCGTGTGGCAGCAGTGCAGTGCACAAAATCATGCATGTACTGGTCAGGAGCTTCAGGTAATGTTCACATGAAACACCTGAATGGGGAGGAAAGGTGGTGTAAGTGACTCTGAAGGTCGCATGGTTGGTGGTTGCTGGATGGGCTGGTGTGAGTATTTCAGAGACAGTTGATCTACTGGGATTTTTTTTGTTCATTTACTCAGAATGGTGCAAAAAACAAATATCACCCAGTGAGCAAATCATCCGTGGATGGAAATGCCATGTTGACAACTGAGGTCAGCGGAAAATGGTCAAACTATTTTGAGCTTGCAGAAAAGTTATGGTGACTCAGATAACCACGCTGTACACTTGTGATGAGGAAAAAGGTCTCCGAGTGCACAATGTGTGGAAGCTACAACGGCAGAAGACCATGCGAGAGTCCGATCCTGTCTCCACAGAACTTCAACCTGAGAATGCAGCTGAGAATTTGGACAGCTGGAGACTGGAAAAACGTAGCCTGGTCTGACCAATCCTGCTTTCAGCTGAGGCACACAAGCTTCACAAAATTTGGCATCTATAACATGAATGCTTCATTGTCATGGCCTTCAAAGGCTTACTTATGGACATTTTTAATGACACTTGTAAATGTTCTAATTCTTTTTAATCATTCTGTTATGAGTTTTATTTTTATTTTCATTTTTTTTTTTCTTCCATTTTCATTTTGTTTTCCTGGGCTGTCATTCTAAATAAGAAACTGTTGTTAATGATTTGGCTGGAAAATACAGGTTCATGAATGAATGAATGAATGAATGAATGAATCCATGGACGAACCTGCCTTGTGTCAACAGTCCAGGCTGCTGATGGTGTAACGGTGTGAGAAATGTTTTCCTGGCACAATTTGGGCCCATTAATACTAATGCATCATTACTTGAATGTCACGGCCTACCAGAGTATTGCTGCTGACCACGGTCGTCCATTCACGGCCACCCTGTACTCGTCTACTGATGGCTAATTCCAGGAAGATAATCTGCCTTTCACAAAGCAAAGATCATCTCAGACTGGTTTCCTGATCTTCAGCGGTCATCCCAGTCACCGGATCTGAATTCAGAAGAGCACCTTGGACCAGGACCTGAAAATACTTTCAACATCTTGTGGAATTCATGCCAACTGAGGTGGAGAGCTAAGGGAGGCCCTAACTCAGGGGGGGGGCCATTCTTATCCGCAAAGCGCCGGTGGGTATGCAGGTTCTCACTGCAACTCCCTAATTAAGTCACTAATTAGAGGACTGATCGGCTGAAGAGTCCTGGCACCTGGCTTTGAACAGCTGACCTAAAGGTTACCCCAAACACCTGCATACACACCGGCCCTTTGTGGATAAGATTGCCCCCCCCTGCCCTAACCCATATTAGTACTGGGCTCCTAATGAAGTGCTCAATGACTGTCCATCATAGTGGATTATTTAATTGTGGCTTGACATAGGAATGATGCACATGGTGGTTCCAGGGGTACATTGTGATTGGTGATATATTCAGTATTATTATGAGTCTCCGCCCCCTTTCTGTGATTTGCATATCGCTAACAGTCACTGCCTCCCTGGGTGGCTGTCATGGCAGAATGGTAAAAAAAAGCGACACCGTGGATGTTCCAGTGAATCTGGACACAATAAACATGTTAATAATAGTTTCCTTGGGGGATGCTTGCAATTAGCAACTGTGTTGACTAATTAAAATGCGGCTGTGTCTCTTCCCCTTTCCCAGAATCCTCACGCTCCTGTTGGCTTGACAAGCTGAAGTAGTATACACGGTGATCTGAACTTCTGCAGAACGGTCTGTGGGCACGCGAATCACGAACTTTGCTTTAATTACTACTTTTGATTTTTCTTTGGTTGTGAAAAGACGCCAAATCCACCGGGACTCATAACCAAAGGCAGTTTTTATTTGCCCTGTTGCCTCCAGAACTGTTAGAGGCAAGCAAACATGAAGAGACAGCATGCCATGTTTGTGCAAGCAGGAATGGTATTTAAGGCAGGCAGAGAAACAGCAGCTTAGTAGTAAACAAGGACCTTCGGTAACCGCATCTGTTGTGACATAATGGAGACGACTTGTGACCAAATGGTATTCTTCATAGCTGGCAAAACAAAACTTAGGTGCACTTCAGTCAGAGTATTAGTAAGAATATTCAAAGTAGATAATTATCTCCTAATTAGTATGATACTGTGTCATCAGTCCTCTTGACAGATATTTCATAGAAGAAAATATTGGTATGTTAACATGATTTTAAACCTTCTAAAGTAATTTATCAGACATACTAATGTCAAATTGATGTTTGGTGGTGAGTGGTATATACTTAGTAGTGAGAATATGCATGTTTCATTACAACTTCCAAAGACTTTATAAAAGCTTCAGAAAATATTTTAATCACGAGGAGCCATTTCATCTGTGACACCCCATCAAACACGTGAACCAACAAACTATTATTGACAGAGATGACGTTCTGGAAATGATCACTACTATAGCATGAAATGACTTAAGTACTATATAGAAAAAATGTTACTCTGATATACAGGTCTTCATCAGAAGAGGGAAATAATTACTTACCAAAACAAGACTTGACTAGGCAGCATAAGTTATGCCTAAAAGATAAATACTACTTAACAATGCCAGCATTAGGGCATTAAGCAAATTAACCCTTTAACTTAGCTAAGAAGAGGTTAAATATCAGACCCTCGAAAGAAAAAAAACTCAAAATGTGTTCAATTAACTGTTAGATAAAACTGTACACAAATTATTTATAATACCAATTTAATATGAGCAAATAAGGCATGAATCATGGGCACAGAGACTGTTCATAAGCACAAAAAGTACTAATCTAAGGAAAATTTATTTAGCACTTCATTGTTGTTTGCAGTCTGAGGAAGAATTGATATTAATAAAAAAGTATAAAGAATTAATAAAAGGTAAAAATATTCCCGATATACTGCCTCTATGATCTATACAGTTCAGTGACAATCTGCTGCCCTCTCGTAAACTTCATTTTTACGATAAAAAAAAAGATTCACAGAATGTCAGGAGCAAAAAAGAATTCTGGTCGTGCAAACCAATGCACAAACCCCAATGCGACTACATTAAGTGTTATGTTTGGCGCTTGAATTACTTATTTGACAAGCACATTGGTAATGTAGACAGAATGCGATCTGCAGAATACTTTATCCATAGGGCACGGGGGCAGCTTTAAAAAATCATTTCCGTATGCGCCAGCTATACCGCCCAAAACTCATTAAAATCCTTAACCGTGCGTGTACCCCAGATGAAGCCTCGATGGGTAACTGGTACTCCGAGATTGCTCAAATTTAAGATCTCCTCTATAGAACTAATCAGGTACCGTTTTCACCAAATAAATTGCTGGACCAGATTGGTTATCCGAAACCGCATAATAGAAATTTTAAGGAAAAAAAATCATTTTTATTTGTAACAGAAATGTTTTCATTATACTGAATCTAGATCTAGAACAATATCAAGTATTCGTTTGAAATTGAGGGGGCACTAGAGCGCCCCTCCCGCTCCCAGCAGAATGGGAGTTGTTTGTGTGCAAACTATGTTTATTCTAGTTTTAATATTAACCAATGCGTTATTAAATATTAGATTCTGACCAAAACATCAATAATAACTGACGATGTTAATTAATGCGAGTCAGTAGCATATCTATTGTGAGACAAACTGCATTGTCCGACTATTGAACACATTCAATAGCACGTATTTAGTGGCAGAGGAACATCGCGACGTATTAGCAGGGTATTGCCATCAATTTTGCCATTAAACATTACTAGAAAGTGATTATTTTCTTTCTGTCTTTAAAGGTATCGCTATTTTCTGTGATTACAGCGAATCGGGTTTAAAAGGCACCCCCCCCCCCCCAGCGTAACACGCTAAGCGTGTGCGCTTTGTGCGATCGGCGGCCGACCGATACACAGCGTCTCCCACTTATACTGTAATACGGTGGCAATTCGGACTTTCCTTCCAACTAATCCTATGTATGCTGTCCAAAATGTGATCGAAATCTTAAAATGGCCACAGAAATAAGTAATCCGATCCGCAATTCCTTAAAAGGCGTTTATTTCATCTGGGAAACAATGATGCAAGGAGGAAGACACAATAAAGAGATAATGATTAACGAGGCTGAATTCGCTGTATTTAGTAAATGAACGCTTCACATAGCCCAACGAGCGCTAAATAATTTAAAGTACTCAGAATTAACAGCAATACAAACTATTTTCCAGACACAAAGCCTTAATGTTACAGCAGCTGTTAGTGGCTGGATTTTCCTGATAGAGAATCGTGCACATAGACAAAGCAAAAATTAAATATTTGGAACAACGTTTGCGAAATCTGCCTTTTGTAAAGTATCCAAAAATGCATCTCAAAGTAAATGAAACAAATGCGTTTTCCTTTTATTTGGTTTTCTCACATGTTCGGCTGGATAACATTTCAACGGTACCGTGAGTGCTTTAGTGATACTTTATCTTAACAATTGGCGGATATAGGTTTAATTGAGCATATATTGTGCAAAGATGTAAGTAAGTTAAACACGTCAATTGTGATATCAACTCACCTGTGTGGAATGGTGATTTTTTTTAATGTCCCATCGTTACTTGTGCATCACGCAAGCGATCGCTTGATCCGTACCAGGTTTCTGCGCCTTTCCACATCTCGGCTCCATGGCTTTTTGTATTCCCGGTGTATTTTTGTTAAGAAAGTGTATGGTCTCAAATCTAAACTGGCATGACTCGGTGGAAACACAACTTCCATCGCGTTGCCTCTCGCACGCTGTTTATCCCCATTTCAGAGTCATGACTGTTATCCAGCACAACGTGAATAAGCCAGGGAGTCGTCGGGATCACAGCACTGTTATTTCAGTTATTTTAAGCGCCCCAAGTTCCTTCCATCTCTACCCCAATGGTCTTCTAAGGAGGTGGAGTTACAAAGTTTTCCAAGAGGAATTGCCGAAAAAAAATCAGATCTCAACTCTGGTTAACTCGCATTTATCAATGTATATAGCGCGCATTCATATTTAATATAAAGAAGTCTAATTATTAAGAAACAAAAAACCTGGATACGGTTGGACTTAAAATCAGCTTGAATCCTCTGTTAAAGTTCTGTTTAAAATGATTTCATATTCAGAGATGTTGGATTCATGTGGGGAATAAAACGCACAAGCCACTTCTAAACTGGCGTGAAGCTAACTAGCCTTGCCTTCAGATGCACATCACTGTTCTGCCTCCGTGAGACGACAGCACGTCTTTCCAAGCTTCCAGCTCTAAGCGACGCAGCGAGCGACGGCTGCCGAGCTTTTGTAGACCCACGTGACGCTCCGCCAACTCACTGCCAAGTGACGGGGGGAGGCAATAGGCGTTACGCGTCTGGGGGTGGGGGGTGGTCCCAGTACGTAGTAGTTTCTTAATCGTCAAACTGCGTAAAACCGCATGTCTTTATTAAAGAATCAAACCACGTTTCTTGTGGGCTGTTGCCGGCGTCCCTGTGCCATATACCGGCGATTTTAACTCAGAAGTAACTGAGCAGGTTTGGTTTAATGTTTTGAGATCGGAATGCTTCTCCCGTGTGCCGTTAAAGTTAAATGTATAGGACAAAGGGCAGGGACAATAGCCCTATGTATGTTGCTTGTAAATCCGGTCTTCATATGACGCACATAATTTGGAAAGCCACGTGGTTCCTTGTTATTTTAGGATTTCTTCTTGAAATGACAATTGTCATATGGCAATTTATACGATTACGGTGTATAAGGTACACCAACAATATAAAACATAGATAGGCCTAATGTGGAAGGTCGATGACAAGTCTTTACATTTCTTGGCGTTAAATTGCCAAAGATCGCAATCTAAAACATACCAAAATGTGGGTCGCGAGGAGAGTTGTAAATGTACGCTTTTTAAAACCATTGAGCTCCTATGCTGATCCACGATCAGATTTCCCAGCCCCAATCCTAGAGTTAATCTATATAAAGGGGTCTCGGGTCTGCAAATAGCGCAAAACTAGAAAACTCTCAACCAGTCCAAGAAACCGAACTACAGATGCTTAATTGGCACATCCAATCAGATAGACATTGATAGGCGTAAACTGCGGAGCGCAATGCGCGCTTGATCGTAGCGTTAATTTAAACCTATATTCGATACAGGGTCGCGACTGAGCTGGCATGGTAACAATTGGGTCGCTTGGTGCAAAAATGGTTGAGAACCACTAATCTAAAACATTGCAGATGTTTTCCTGTCTGTTATTTCTTGTGTTGTGTTATTTCTAAATGCATAGTTTACCTAATAGATGTTTTTTTTGTATTTTCACATATGGCACAGGGACATATATTTTTTAAATTTGCATTCCTTGAGCATGCTTCCGTCTCCCAGATGAGTGCGTGTGCTCCGTTTTGAATCGCGTCATTTTACCTTTGTTGGCTAGTAGTGACATCACAGCCCTTGCTGGCCAGACTTGAGTTTGTATGAATGCCCAGGTATCGCTCGTTTACTGCTGCTTTGTTCTTCATGCATAACCCTTGTAAGTTAGCGTGATGGAAGTTATACAAGTATATTTCATGTGGCTTCGACGGGTAGGTGGCTTAAATTGGTTTGAACCAAGATGGCGGCAGAAGCAGCAGCTACTCCGGTTCCTCCTGTCTGTCTATGTATGTTGTGTATATATGTAGCACTGTGGTCCTGGGTATCATCACTATCTGCTACTGTATGCTGTGTGACTGTATATGTTTAATTTGACAATGAAGCCACCCTGACTCTTAATTCTAAACAGAGGCCAACACCGTCAGGGTCGAACTTCCGTGTTTTGCTCTATTAACTCCAGCTAAATGTTGATCCAGGTTAAGTAAACACATCACAGGCACAGCTATTGTGTGATGCTCAAATAATGTGTCCCTGGTGCCAGACATGTTGGTAAACGTATATTTGATTGTATTCACAGCTGGACGGACGCATATTGAGTGGTGATGATCTGTTGCATCACACGGCTATAACCCCACGTGCTAATTGGAAATCAAAAGATGGCTTTGACTGTGTATCGTTTGTATTTTTGCCTCAGTAAACATTTTATTTCAATTTTTGGCAAGTCTGCTCATGAGAAATGAAAGCTAACCCTGGACACTGAAATGAATAATGTGCAGGAATAAATACAGGGCTGCAGTTCAGTTCTCCTTCATGAATGGAAGCATTGTGTGATGACGGTTGAGGGGAGAACCGATTGGGCTTTTATTACAGACACCTTATATGTTCAGAATCCTGCCATTCAGCAGTGCGATTATTTTAAAGGTAGTTCTTTGTGAATATCTTTATACTCCTCCAAGGTCTTACGCATTCCCAGTGTCTTGTACAGTATGGATGGGATTAATAAAACATATTATGCATGCAAATCTGCTTCTTTACTCAGTTAAACATTGAAAACCGAATATTTAAGTTACCCCACCTATCCTTTGAATGTTACAGTACCACCTGGGCTATTCTTGTAACTCAAACGCTGATGCATCCCTCCCTTTGCAGTGTAGCAAACCAAAGATATTTGCATACTTTAATGTCTAGTACAGGACTTTCTGATCCCTTTGATCTTAAGACACACACAAGGAGTCGACAACATAATGGAGATACCGCAATACCAAATGAACTTCAGAACTGAAATAATGAAACTGCGATTACAAAAAGGGTGAGTCATTTTAAGATGAATGCCAGTCAGCAGTGTGTCAGCCATTAAAAAGGCCTGACAGTCTGCACTTTGATATGGGAGCTTTCAAAACAACAGGAGGCATCAAATTGCATGCTTGTTGTTCATGAAAACTGCAAAATTATTTTATGTGTTGAAGACAGAGCACTAGGACAGAGAAACCGATTGCTAGTCAAAACACACCATCATGGATAGACACTTAACATGCTAAACGTTACAAATAATTGCACAGAAGATTACCACAAAACTGAACCATCACCACTGAGACCTCAGAAAAAATCTGTAGATGATGTAGATAGCTGTAATTTATGGCAGGACTGCTTGTATCCAAGTTACCGATGTGGAAAGGTATATGACCTAGTCAATAACTGGACAACTGAGCAATGGGAAAAAGGTAATATGGTCACCTTTCTGTCTACATTTATGTTCAGAGAAATCTGAAAGAATCGTGGAGGATCTGAAATAGTATGGGCAGTTATTAGGTTCGATATTTTCTCTGCCAAGGTATAACAAACCATTTTCCAGAACCATGTGCACCCTGTTGTATGAATATCGTTCCCTGATAATGTTCCCATTTTCCTGGACTGATGAAGACCAGGATGAACTCAAGGGTCTTCCAAAGCCTCACCAATCGCAGCCTCCAAACATCATTAAACCTGGGGAAGTTCTGGAGCATGGAAGGCAGAGCAGATCTCTATCATCCCTCAAAGAACTGACATCTTTTATTCTTCAAGAATTTAAGGGATCTTTATTGTCAGCCTATTAATATACATGCATACATCCAGGATGAAAGATCTGTCTGATTGCAGTGGTACATTTACTAAACACTATACTATGACATGTAAACAATGTACTTCATATTTACTCACTGCATACTGCCCAAGGTGAAGTGTGAAAGGGAAGCTGTCAGGTGTGGGAGCTGAACCGATGCCTCCGGAAAGACCGTGCCCTGAACACACCATAGACAAGTGTTTCCAAACCTGGTTCTCGGGGGACCCGGACAGTCCACGTTTTTGCTTCCTCTCAGCTCCCAGAGCGCCTGTACCAGGTATTTGGTGTTCCTGATTGGCTGGGCGCTGGGAGGGAGCAAAAAAGTGGACTGTCTGGGATTCCCTGAGGACTGGATTGGGAAACACTGCCTTCGATTATCCTAACATTGTTAGCTAATGTACACAACTACATACAGCATAGCGATAGCATGACAGCATTCCAAGACAGAAGCTGTTTCCAGGACAATTTATGGCCAGTAGTTGTTTGAAGTGACATCATTTTGATTCAGTATAATGTAAAATAACTGGATTCTGAGCTGAACCCCAGACTCATGAACATCCCCATTGAAGTGTAAATTAGGTAGAGAATAGCTTCATTTTAGCTATGCGTTTGAGGTTTTTAAAAAAATTAATAAAAATCTGCATTTCAAGTAGTGCATGTAGTGTTTCCAGGCCATATATTTATGTGTTATTTATATTTATAGTATTATTTATAATATTTGTCATAATATTTTTGATAGTGATAAAAATTGAAGTACTTAGTGTCTTTCACGACTGACAGCGATGGGTAAATTTGGCAGTCAGCCTTTCTGGGGATGTATGTAATCCAAAATTTCATTAACATTTTTGAGAACTGATGTACGTGTAATATCTTAAACTATCGAATATTGGTCTTATCACAGACATGACCTTTTATGTAGAGCAACAATAAGGTGTTTATTACATTTTGCCTTATCTGCCAGTGCTGAAAATTATACACGTGGAGAATTATGCTCGAATTATACTGTAATGAGATCTGTAATACATCTCAACTCAAAAGAGAGAGATTGAATTAAAATGATCTACAATTTGTGTTCACTACAAAAAAAACACAAAAAAACATTTGCAAAATAGACTGTCTCTGGTGGGTTTCATAGCTGAGGTACTAAGCTTGCAGTAGATGGTTTTCAGCATGTTATAATTCAAGAGCTAAGGTTGATGTAGTTTGTTTCAATTATGTTGTGGCTGAGGAGTGCAGTTTGGGGCATGTCTAGCTGAGAAGCCAAACTTGTAGTTTGGGGCATTTGTAGCTGAGATGCCAAACTTGTAGTTTGTCTGGGGTTTTTGTAGTTGGGTAGCAAAGCTTGTTGTGGTTTGTTTGGGGCATTTGTAGCTGAGTTGCCAGGCTTGTTGTGGTTCGGGGCATTTGCAGCTGAGAAGCCAAATTCGTGGTTTGTCTGCGGTTTTTGTACTTGGGTAGTAAAGCTTGTTGTGGTTTGTTTGGGGCATTTGTAGCTGAATTGCCAGGCTTGTTGTAGTTTGGGGCATTTGTAGCTGAGTAGCCAAGTTTGTTCAGGTTTATTAACTAGGTTTGTTGCCGATTGTTTTGAGCATATGTTGAAACAAGCATCACACCATCACACTGTTGTGTTCCTGAGCCAGTCTGTTAGATCCAGTGACATTCCTACATTTAAATGCACTCATCTGGCCTGCTCAGTCCTTCACAGCAAATCATAATGTTTTATATCAAAAAACCAGTCAGTTGCATCCACTCTTTATTATGTGTCAATTTAATGTAATGAAAAGTAATATAATTAACTCTTAACCTAATTATTGTAATTGGTTTTTCATTAGTGAGATTACTGTCATTTGCGGTATGGATGGGTGTACACTCAGTCGACTCTTATGCACAGTTCCTGAAGGGCCATTACCTCGCAGAGTTTCTGGCTGCTGATGGCATAATTTCAGCCTATAATCATTCCTGTTTTCAAATATTTAAACCATGACTGGAACAACAGCAGAGCTCCTCACCCGTTCTGTAAAACTATTGTGTACTATTACTGCACCATAAAACTTCAGTCTATCAGAAATTCCTTTCCAGTATGGAATCCTTTTCTTTTGCAAGTTTTTTGACAATTTTTTTTTGCCGATGAGTATAGGAGACGCCCGGTGGCACTTGTCATGGTGTGTATTCGTGGCCTTCTGGAGGGGGGGGGGGGGCATGGAAAACGCAGCTTTTAGGGATTCTTTCAGTTCGGCATGCCTGAATAACCGATCCACCCCCCCCAGCAAAAGGAACCGGGGCAGCGACATTCGCAGCTATGTAGGTGTCATCAGTAACACCAAAGATAGAACATTCTACATTCCCCGTCGTTTACCAGCATAAGAGTTTGCTGTCTTTAGGATTGGTAAGGGGAATATCTTTTTTTAATACTTTTTTTAATACTCTTATTATAATACTTTTAATATCTTTTTTTTTAATAGTATGAGGCAAACAAATTACGACTCGCTGGAGTCAGCTATGACCCCCGTAATGCAGAAAGCCTCTCCTCAGTGTACACCAGCCGTGTACACGATACCCACGAGAAACGTGAGAGTAAACATGCACCATCAAAGTATATTTAAAAATAGAGTTGATGTAACCATGGCAACTTACAGGACTTTGCAGTTCTTCATTTGATATTCTCACAATCATAATCATTTAAATAGGATGGTCACGTGTAAGGTTACTGTGTGCATGTTCTGTCAAACTTACACTGGAGTTTTGTAGTTATTACAATTATCCCAAACTCCTTGCGATACATATTTTTTAGGATATACACCATTTATTATCATGCCCGTTCATTTGCAATCACAGAACTTGTGTACTAATAATAGACAGAGTGAATGCAATATAGATATTATAGTATACCTGGGCTTCACATTGCCACAATATGTGTTTACATTCCCTTTGCTCGGTACCGTATTGTAGTACAGACAGAAATGTAAATATTTACATGCATTTGCCTCTGTTGACAGTATGATTTATTAAAATCAGTTCTACCAGATTGGACCAACTCCTGATTAATTTGAAAGCTAATACTGATACTGGCTTCCAGCAAAGTACTACTGTGCAGTTTTCTTGGTACTGGAATGACATTAAGCAGTGGGGTCTGTCACCTTATTACTTCAGCTGCTGATTTAACAAAACTTAATTTAAAACGAAAGACCCTCTTCACCCAAAAAGAAAACAGGAGGCTTCTTTAGTTCTAAGGCCAAGCATCTCTTCTCTTTCCCGCCTTCACATTCCTTTAATTTATTTTCCCATATTTTGCTCTTGAATTAATGTCTGATGAGAATGGAGGGTTGATTGGCCCCTTCGGAGAAGGTCAGGGCATTATTAATGTTTTAGTCTATACTACTGAAGCATGTTGCATCGCAGCATGAACCGCCAGAAACTAAACGATGTGTATAATCTTTACCTGGCTGCTAAAACCGCCTCAGTCCAGTTTTTTATTTTTCTTACGACAAGGCTATAAAACCTCACATAATATACCTTAAGGCTGTTTCAGAAAGATACGTGATACCTCTAACGTTTCGTTCTTACGGATCAGAGGCTATGTCTGGGTAAATGGACAGGGATCCAGAAATGAGGATATAGCTTATATTCGTTAGTGAATAGAGCTGTTAGATAAACAGCTAATCACCTAGATAAATAGTGCTGTAGCAGAGTTGCCGCATATCCGTTCCTTGTTGGGTCCCTTATACTAGTTGCATGGTCACTGTTATGATACCTCATGCTAACTCACAGGATGTTACAGTTCGTGTTCCTCACACACAGTGCATGTATCTGTTGAATGTCTGGCTGGAAATTAAAGTTGAAATCACTGTGCAATAAAAATCACTTACCAGAGTTCTGGCTATTTTCCTGTTGCATCTGTTTTGTTCATTCTACAATAAAGAGTTATGCGGATGAATAGTTCCACACACTTATGCATACATGTACTCCTTCGTGTGCCCGTCAGCATTCAGTTTAAGGTTCGTCTTGTTACCACCTTGGTGTAGTTTTATGTTAACTCACTCGGTGTGTACTGCTCATTACCTAAGGCATGCAGACACAAATGATGTCTCCATGGCGACAGTGATACTTGTTGCTGTGGCAGTCTGGCAGGAGAATACCTTCTGAGACAGAAGTCCAGAACCGGGGTATAAGAGGACAATGGGCACAGCTTCTGGGTGAAAAGAGCACTTATTAACGAACGTTTATTTGTACATCAGAGACAGTGAGCAGGCATTGCCATTATTGGATGTTGTTGTAATTCCTATTTATTGTGTACCCATGGGGTGAAGGCAGATAAATACCCACATGGTAACTGATTCTGGGCCAGATTCGCCTGTTTCTCTTTAAATCTGGTCTGGGTGCCAGTGACATTCGAGCAGGAGAGTCTGCAGCAGTATCTGTCCGGAGTTCTGAATGATTGCAGTTGGTCTGTATACACTCTGAAGATCCAGCTCACATTCGCCTGACTGTATACCAGATGTGCAGCGGATTTGCTGAGAATCTGAGGGGCGATTGCCCCTCATAGCAGGATGAGTCTGAACTGGATGTGGGCCAAAGGTTGTTCAGAAATCGCCACAGATCCATAACCTGGATCTGGCCCGGCCCATATCTGCACCGGAGTCAAAGGTTAAATTCAGAGATGTGCAAAATGGGGGCAGTGAGTGGCTTGGTGGTCTAAGACTCTATGCTTGCAGTAAGAAGGTTGCTGGTTCAAGCCCCACCCCCAGCAGTGGGCACTGTGCATTAACTGATCCTGCAGTGCGACACCC
>JABFEB020000006.1:153126-171797 GCA_019775895.2 Stomatorhinus ivindoensis | reverse complement strand
CAACATTCCTCCATCTTTTACTAGCGGCCCCCCCTTAGTCAGACGCGATAATAGCGCTGGCGTCCCCCTGTAAAGGCAACATGACGGCTAACCTTTCAGCAGTGTTACAATGGTGTGAAAGTGTGTTAGGGCGTGTAACGGCGCTCCACGTGGGGTTTAAAAGGCCGCAGCAGGAATTCCCCAAAGGGGTGCCCGCTAAACGGCGCATCTGCTGGGGAGTTTCAGGCCAGCATGGCGTGTCGGCGTGGACATGTGACGTGCTCTGCATGTGAGCTTGCGGGCCCACTGTACACTTCAGCTATGGGGAATCACACACCCCAGGCGGGTGCTCTACTCACCCGCCTGTCCTCTCAATGCGCAGGGCGTGTTCCCGGCCGTCGTGCAGGATCCCCTCTTCTGGCTTGCGGGCCACCCTGCGGGGACCGCGGCCGCCGGCGAACACCAGCACCTCCAGGACCCCCTTGTTCAGGTGCACGGACAGGAAGGCCTGCAGTGAGGGGGGGATGTCAGGGAAGCAGAACAGAGTTAGGGGGACATTCTCTCGGCAGCTGGAGAGGACAAACATGAGCCAGAAGGTAGTCACTTTCAAAGTAGTGTTGAAGTTTGAATCCCGGTGCTGGCAGACCAATGATGCTGTTGGACCATTGAACAAGGACTTGACAAAGGGCTGCGTGATACCACTGAAATTTTCTAAGGGAGGAGGATAAATAGCTGACCCTGCATTCGGACCCCAAGCCCTCTCACGTATGTGTGTGTGCGTGTGTGTGTGTGTGTGTGTGTGTGTGTATGTGTTGTCTATTATTATTTTACCCTATTATTTTTATGTTGTGGGGACCATTTTCTCAGTCTCCACAAGGGTAAACTCAATTTTATAAAAATCGGTGACTGCAATCAAACAACTAAAAATGCCAAAATTCTTGTATTTTGTTTGGTTACTTATGGTTAAGGTTAGGGCTGGGTGGGGGTTATGGATGTCACTGTTGAAATGTGTGTGTCTGTGTCTGTCTCTGTGTCTCAAATAGGACAGCAAGGTGGGTGGGCTGTATTAAAAGAAGCGTTCCACTCGTGCAAATTATAGCAAATAAAGCATCATTGCATCACGCCAGTTTACAGAAACAGCGCGCCCGAGTTGAGACTGCAGATCTGGCTGCGAAACCGTTTCCTCCTTGCGGGGATCCTTCCAGGCGCCACCTCCCGTATCTAACTGAGCACCTGCGTGCTGATGGTGGACATGGCTGAGGAAGTGATGAGCACAGCCTGTATCAAACAGAGCACGCTTTTCACCCCCCCAGGCCAACTGCCGAAATGAACGGTGGCCAAGCCGAAATGAGGCACAGAATCCCCCCCATCTGAGATGATATCCACTTCATTTATGGACAGTAATTATTTTCAAAGGTGACAGCCCATGATCCCCCCGCCCCTACCTAGGCTGTTGCAAATTGAATCCAACTTATCACTGTGCTGTTGTATAATATTTTCTCAGCAAAGATGTTTCCTGCCAAATGTTAGAGGTTAAACCTGTGGCTGTTTGCTTCATTCAGTGCCCGTAATTAACGTGACGCCGGCCAGTGCCCTGAACTCCCCTTAGATGGGCAGGCAGGGATTCGATGGCCCCACTAACAGAGATGCTAAAAGTCACATTCTAATTAAAATGATCCCGAGATGCGCTGCAGTGCCCCCTTCAGAAATAATAACACGGGCGCAGTTTTCTGAGGGGCAAAATCAATTATTATCACACGTAGTGTGATCAGGCCTCTTTGCTAGGCCACACGTCTGTGTTCATGTATATGAACACAGGCTGCAGGACATCATCTGCATCGCGTTATTACCATTAACATTCAGACCCCTCCCACAGTACATCTCCCATAACCGTTTAGGAAGCTCACGGCCGGGCTGTGCTTGGGGTCTATTCCCGGAAGCACAGGGCAGGAGCCCGTCAGTGCCACTGTCATCGCTGCTGTGAAGGTGACCGGCTTACACTTGGATGCAGGTTCCATGTTTCTGTCATCCAAGTGCATGGGATTTCACTTGATTTGGGGAGTCTCCCAAAAATAGCTCTGGGTCCCCCCCCCATAAGTAAAAAAAGATGCACTCACAAGATTCAGTGTCCCCTCCCACCCCCGGTTTTACCATCACCTTTTGCCACAACCTTCCCCCAATCACAGAGTGACCACCCCCGTTCACTACTTTTATCACCACTACACCCCCCTCCCCCCAGACCCCCCCATCAACAACTTTTATCATTGTCACAATCCTCCTGAAAACATCCCCACTGTCGGTCAAATATCACCCTGGGACTGCCCATACCAGGGACCCCCCCTCTAGGCAACTGGTGCACTGATTACAGGGCTGGCCCAAGATGACTCTTACCTCCCCTGTCTGCCTCCTCCTTCTCCTGGGGGGCACAGGGACGCCCCCGCTGCCAAACAGGATGATGCCCTTGTCACTCGTGGTGCTGAAGGACAGCGTTATCTCCGTGTCCACGTCAAACGCCATGCCTCTCAGCTCCACAAAGCCGGGCTTCGGGAAACTGACCGTGTGCAGGTTCTGTAGGGCAGTGTGCCAACAGCTCAGACATGCTTGGCTGCCAGTCATCAGGCACACGACAGCTGGCTGTCAGTCATCACACACCCGACTGTCAGTCATCACATGGTAAGGCTGCATTATAATTACCCACTCGTGTGTCAGTCACCACCAGCTCAACTGTCATTGGTCACACACCAAATCAATCAACACTCAGCTGCCAGTCATCTCACATGGTTACATGGATTATCACTGTCTACCATAAATCAGTAGATAAGTGACTTGTTTGGATAAATATGTATACCGCAGGGACTAGACTGTAACACTAGGCTTTATCCGCCGTCTGCTGCCGCTCTCTCACTTCTCTGTAGTTTAATACATTATACAATGCAGTGTTAAAAATTCACCCTCCGTTACTCCATCTTGCCCCTTCACATGAGCATATTTTTGTCATTGATAATCACATCCCGGTCCCCCCCCCCCCCCCGTGTCTCCTCTCTGATGTGATTTTTTTTCCCCACCAGTGAGACTCAGGCTCTCTTACTGGCATGGAGAAAATTACCAGGCTGCAGGAAATATTCCACGGACCTGGCCCCCTATGCATAATAAGCGACAGGAACATCAAAGGGGAGAAGGTGATAATCAAACACACACCTCTATCGCACAGCCCTTCGTCAGGCCTGTGTAGTCAGAGCTGCTTAGCAAATTGTACGGTGTTCTGGAAACTTCTATGTCCTTCATGCAGCCTGCGTACTTCTTCATAGTCACTTCTGTCCTGTAAGGGATACAGTCACCATAAATACAATGTATTTGCAACCTTATGCCAATAGCATCTATAAATGTGCACTGCTGAGAAGAATATTATCCAGAGGAAATATACAGAAACGCACATCTGCCGTGTCATGCGATGAAGAGGAATTAAATAGGAATGAAGTGGATGGAAGCTAAGCTGGTCCTAGCAGCCCCCACGTGCAGAGGCCCCATCAGGCCAGCCACCGCCGCGTGAAAAGTGTGATCTTTCATTCCAGAAATTACGCTGATGGATGTGAGTTGGCATTACAGCGACTAGCAGACGACGATAGCCTTTTGTGCCATTATCACGTTCAAGAAACGAAGCACCTGACCTCCTCCACCAGAATGCCACCAATTCGCCAGCCACTGATAGAGAAAAATGCGTATGGAACACATGCAAGAGGACACGTGTAATATCTATGTGCCTTTTACCTTGTTTTCATACTGTAAGAACAAAAGACACGCGTTAATACCTGCCAGCATGGCGATCTATGAAAAGAGAACATTATACAAGCAATGCTAAACCATGGAATATAAATGCTGGCTCATACAGTGATGAAAGCACCCTTGTTTCACTGAAATACATCGTTCAAAGCCTTGACCAAATGTCAACCTGACAGGAATTCGGACGATTTCGTTACGGGACTCCCAAAAGCTACTGTGAATCGTTTTGCCGCAATGAACATGGGCATTTCGCATCACAGGGAGTTGCACAGGAGTTTGGCCACTTGCGTAACACTGGAACGTTAAAGCTTACGCAAGTGTCCATTGTGGTGGGCGTACTACCATTTTCATATCTATTTTCTTTTACTGTATACTTCCCTTTACAATGCCGATTCTTTATGGCACAGAGTGAATTATTTTTCTCAAACAGGGGTCAGCAATCACAGTGTCGCACTGACAGCTGACACATAGCTTTTAAAGTTCAAGCAATTACAACTCCATTTCTCGCTGGAGATTTCATCTTGAGACCCTGAACAGCGAGCGGGCTTGGGGGAAGTCAGAGGGGACTAAGTTCTGGGAAATCAGGCTGGCCCAGGGAAGCGCAGTAGGAGGGGAATGGTCTGCTGGACAAAAAAACAGAAGCGAGTCCTTGTAGGCACACCTGAAATTCCCAATGGTCGGCAAGCCTCCAAAATATATCCGTTCGCCTTCCTTGAGGTTCAGCCCAGTGCTGGAACCCTGGGACGTGGCCACCAGGTTCTCTTCATCGCCGGAGTCGATATCCACGATAGTCACACTCGCTGTCATCAGAAGAGGGGCAAAGAAGTAACATCAGACAAAAAATCTTTATACACGCCAAGCTACCTATGAAGGAGAGTGACAGTGTCGCGTTGCTTGACCTGGCCACATGACCTAAACACAATAGAAACGGTTTTGGAGTTCAATATGGGTGCGATTTATCTCTAAATAATATTTGGTGTTGCCCTTCATCCATGCAATGTTGTTCTGAAGTAGGAAACAAAGTCCATCAAATAACTCTGTGAGTTATCACGTTCACAATGTCAAGTATCTTCTGTAGTCACCCTTATCTTTGTTGCCATTAAGCCACATCACTTCAGTTTTGGTGTGATTTTTCTCAAAATGAAGTTATAGACTTTCTCCTATATAAAGTTCCTTGAAAAAATATCTGACACATCCTTTTGAGTGTCCCCAGCTACACTTCTGTTTGCTAACGCTATTGGGCACTGCTTCCGTTTTGCAGCTCAAAATTTGACCAATTACAGAGTCTGCTCCCGTACGTCAAATTTATTTTGAATTATTGTACTTAAGGTCTGTGGTGGCAGACCTGCCCCAAAACCATATGCACTCCCTCTCTGTGGGATACAATTAAACTGGATAAGTGGCATGCGACCAAAATGTTATGGTCATGATTAAGTGACAGGATGGAAATTGCTGCTAAATATTTCATCATTAATAACAGGTGAAAATATCATGTATATCAGTGTTTCCCAATCCTGTCCTCAGGGACCAACAGACGGTCCACATTTTTGCTCCCTATCTGGCAGGGAGCAAAAACCTAGACCATCTGTGGCTCCCTGAGGACCGAGTTGGGAAATACTGATTTATGTAAGAAGAATTTGTGTCACTGTAAGATGGAACAGTTACTTTACATAAAAAAGTGATAAAAATTAAGAGCCATAAGGAGCAATGGAGGTTCTCATACCTTGCTTCAACATTCTGGCCATGGTGAAGGACTTCCATTGGCCATCGTTGTGCCGCTGGCTGCTGGAGACATAGCCTGGCCCGGACCCCAGGTCGTAGCTGAACTTCACTCTGCCGTTACTCAGCTCTACACTCATGAAGTCTTTCTGTCTCCGAAAGAGGTGTCAGGGGAGAACATGAAGGTCCTGAGCAACAGCGAAAGCAGGAAGACAGGAATGACTCCTGCCATGACAAGTCAGACAAGTGGCCCGTCTGTGGTGCCGCAAGATCCAGAGTCTGTGAGTCTGTCCAATCAGATCAGACTATAAAGTATCATCTGGTCCTGAATAATTTAGTTAGAACAGAAACAAATACATTAAAACCATACTTCTGAGTAGTACTCTATAATGTAATACACTGTAAAGAAGTAATGTAAGAGATGTTTCTTTTAATAGGATCTTCATTGTAATGCTCCTTAATTAACATTGATCCAGTCCTTTTCCTGGATGTAGCTGTTTATGAATTTTCTGCCCATACAAAGCTTCAAAACGGTACCCGTGACAGAGATCGGCCCCTGTCGGCGACAAGGGCGGCCTCACCATGTCCTTCGTGGCGAAATACATGAGGAGGGCGTTGGTGGAGAAGGTGCGGAACTTAAACGTGATGGTGGAGACGTTGGGGTTCCAGCGTGTCGGCCGGCTCACGGCGGCGTAGCCTTCACCGTCAAAATGCACCGTGCCTTCGCTGTCTGATGGCTGAGGGCTGGGCAGGACACACAGCACAGGACAGAGGGATGCGGGTTCCAGAGGGTGGAATAAGACCGGGAGCATTGTGGGGCGTATCCACAGCAAAATGCCACATCTTTTTCATAGTGGCAATTATTCCTACTTTATTTTACTAGCATTTATAACTTCTGGCTATTCCTTTTGCTGAAGTGGATAAATTAGTTACAGAAGAGTAACACAGTGCATCTTTAACAATAATCCACTGGAAAAACTCAAACGCAAAAGTAAGGAGGTAATTTTGTTATTATTAATATTAAACAGTTACCTTAATATGAATAGTAAATCACAATTACAGTGAATACTTTTGTAACCAATTAAACATTTAAATGTTCCTCCTCATTATCTTCATTGTTAAATCAGTAGCAATGTATATTGTTTATTAAGAATAAAAGCTAACATGATGGTCAATAGATTAGATAAGAACTACTGTAAAATAGAAGCAGTACCTATTTGTACCTCATCAGTCACGTCTCAATAACCCTACAGACGTAGCTTGTATTGACTTTCATCCACATATGAGTGATTAACTTAATAATTCATTCTTCCAGGATTTCTTAGCCCTGTGAGTTGCAGTTGCTGTGACAGTTGTGTCTCAGAAGATAAATTGGCTGTAGTCTAAGCAATTTAGCAGCCAGCAGTAGCAGAACTGTGCAGCCCGGCATCTCAGCAGCCAGACACTCCAAGGACTCTATTACAGAAATGTATTATTTATATGGTACCCAGGACTATACCCTGAAAGTACGTAATAATGATAACGACATAATAACAATAAACTTAAGCAGTGATATTCAAGGTTTTTTCTTTTTTACATTTCCAAGGTTTGTCATTTTTTGTTCTTTTTGTGACCTACACTCACTGCCCATAATTTATTATGCTCCAAACCATGTTTACAGCAAACAGTAAACTACTTAATTTAAGAAATTTGTTCCACGCCTGTATTTACTCGGGAAATGAAAAGCAGCTGTCTGACAGCTGCTACAAACACTGGTGGGAGGAAAAAAAAAATAGGCTTCACGACCCAATGGAATTACCTATGCTATCAATCACTGCCTTGTTTAACCCAATGGGAATTAATGAGACCATTAAAGCAATTAGAGCAGTGTTAAGGCTGTTGGTGGTTGACAGAGGCATTTAAAAAACCCATCTAACATGGGTTTCGAGACCGAGACCCCTTCATCGTAACTCCGTGCAGGCTTACCTCACTACACATCCAGCACAGTCTCCCTCCCGCTCGCGGTAGTTCCACAGTCCTATGGGCTTGTTGTCCAGGTAGGTCTCTCCCATGCACCCAACGAAGGTGGTGGTTTTAACGGCATCAGCTTTCTTCAATGGTCAGTCGAAACAAATATCAATGCATCTCAAGAGCAGCTCGATGCGCATTTCTTTTTGGAGGTAGCAGGCTGGACATTACCTTCACGCTTCCCAGGATGCCTCCGACGAAGAGATAGGCTTTCTCGTCCACGTCGAGGATGGTGTAGCCTTTGGGGGAGCTGGAGCTGCTGGAGACGGGCATGATGCCAGCTTTCGGGCCCTCCAGCGCATGGACTGAGATGGTACCGTTGATCCCGATGCTATAAACCGCCGAAACAAGTCATACACCGGATTAGCGGGATGAGCCTACCACCTGCGTCCACACTGTGGCGCTGTTGAGGCAGATGCTAGAGCAGTCGCATTTTTGAGTTGAGCAGTTATCCCAAAACAATGGATGCAGTGAAATCTAAAATGGTAAAGGGGGTCCCACACCAACACCAAGCCAGCCCCCCCCCGGCTTCATCCATTGGCCCACCGAGAAGCTTCGATCCGGTGCCAGTTCCCATCGTGGATGGTGAGATCGGGGTACTCGACGCGGCCCACGCCGGAGCCGACATCCCACAGGAAGCTGACCTTGCCCTTCCGCATCTCCACCGCCAGGAAGTCAGTCTAGGAGAGACGAGCGATTGAGATGCACAGAGACGGGCGTCTAATTGGCGACATCATGAGGACATCACTGGGGGCCCCACTCCAGGGGCCAATGCCGTGACAGAAGAGGGGAAGCGCAGAGCAGGACACATCGGAATGAGATGCTGAGGAACGACAGGCTACGAGCAAATCAGCGAGAGCGAGGGGCCTGTGATTTCCCCGAGGAAATCAATGCTATGGCCGCACGCCGGAGCTTTATCTGAACTCACTGCTAATTGCCGTGGTTGTCGTACACAGCAAAATTATATGCTCTCTCTTGGGGACTGCATATTGAATACCCTTTCATCATCTCTTTTTTGCCTTTTCATCTAATTGTCATCAAAACGTCTGAGAAAGCATGATCGGGAGAGTAATTTCAATTTAATTGCAGAGCATTAGTTCTCTGGCTAATAAACAAAACATTGCTAAATGGCTTTGCATCAAAAAGCTATAGAGATAGTCATAAATATTCAAAGATATTTACACACATTCCCTCATTTTTCAGGTTCTCTTCCTATGGATGCCAATAAGCGCCATGAAATAAAACCAAGTGAAATATTGGTATGTGTGTCAGATATGTGATATTTATTTTTTCATTTATGCATATGAACTGTTTTGGTGATACGGTGCCACTCTACAATAAGGCTACCCTTATAAAGGGATTATGAGTGGTTTATAAGCAGGTTTTGAATTAGGTTATAACACTTTATAAATCATTACTAGACCGTTATAAACAAGTTATACCACAGTTTTATTCTTATTAATGAGTTACTACCATTTGTAAGTGCCAAAGGGTAGCCGTATTGTACAGTGGTACCGGTGATACTATTAAGAGACAACACAAGGGATTTTTGGAGTGACTTACGTATTGGGCACTTCCCAGGTAGAAGAGTAAATTGTCCGGGGAGGCAGTCTTCACATTCAAGATGACGGTGTTGTAGCGACCCTTCTTGATTTCGGGTCGGTAGGCGCGAATGCACTCTCCCCCAGAGGAGACAGACACTTTAATCTAGATGGGGAGGTGGGGGAGGGGGGGATCTCAATTCATTGTTTTTTTACTTTTATGGGTTTTACATCCACAGCAGAGCGAACCTCACCACCGGTCAGCGCTTCATGTTATTTGGGTCAGAGAGCCAATGTTAAGACAAACATCGAGACAAAGTTAAGTAAGAAAATAATCCTCTTAAAAGCCCAGCTGTATTTTCAAAGGTCAAATAGTGCATGTCTGTTGTTGCAGGTGCAAGTCAAATGTTCTGTGGTTAGGAAACTCACAACTAACAAATTTTGGTATAACTGACCGATGACTGCAGCCATCCTGCCCAGGGTGGACCCCAGCTATTGCTGCCATGATTCTGATCAGAAACTAAATGGACAGTCTGTATGTGTCTGTATGTAAATGGAATGCTTATGTATTAAATACCTAGGCTGTCTGATCATCATTCTCTGATTAGAATTATGCAATTTTTATACACAACCTTCTGATTATGTGTTGATTATGTGCTGCAAATTTGTCCTCTGATCCTGTAGTACAGGCTAACTATTGTGTCCTCTCAGTGTCAAAACTGTTAAAATTATATTTTATTGATGCGCTCCGGGTAGATAGATGACTATGACGTTTGGGCTGCAACACGCACCGAGTTAGCCTGTTTGCGCGCTTGGTTTATCAGCTCTTTTATCTGCGATATGTTCTTCTTCAGATTGTCCTGGAGCTCCTTGATCGGTTTGAGCTTCTCTAGCAGGCGGTCCGCTTCATCCTCCAGGTCTTTCACTTTTGCCCCGGCTGCGTGAACTTAAAAAAGGAAACAAGACGAGAAACCGGTTTGATGGGTGCATCTGCGAGGGGTGGCAGGCGCTAGCGAGGAAGCGAATGAGCGCGCGGGGCTAGCTTGTCGGTGTTAACGGAGGCAGTAGGAGCGCAGCGACTGAGATCGATTAATAACAGACACTCTAAAGGAATAAAGGAAGATGAAATATTGATGATAACGAATAACATGCTATTCTCTGATTAGCTTAATGCTAATTGTAAGAAGAATGAGCTTAGTTTGAGTTGTGAAGGCCCTGCGGCAGAACAGAAAGCAGAAGGATGTTACTCTCGCACCATGCTAATTTCAGCAGTGGCCCATGCAGCACTAGGCTCCAGTTAACATGCGCAACGGTGAGACTGTAAAAAAAAAGAAATACGTACTTATGGCTGTCGAGGTTCACAAGTTCATCACGAGCACAGGACGCAGAGACAAAGAAACACTAGTAAGGAATTGCCTTCACTTACACATTTTTTTCGGAAAGGCATAAAAGTTGCATTATTATTGTCAAACCATTAATGCAAGTCAGATCATCACTGCGTTTTCTTGCGTTATTTTAAAAGAACATTCAGAATAGTCTGTGTCAGAGACACCCTGTAGGGATACCTACTATTTTTGTCGGGGTCCTGGATCATGTTGTCGGCCTTTTTGATATCATCACCCAGCTTGCTGTAGTTGCGTTGCAGGCCCGCTAGGTCCAGGTTCATATTTTTCAGCCTTGCCAGCACATCGCTGGCCGTCTCGTTGGCGTCCCTGGCCTTCTCCTTGGCCGACAGCAGCTTGGAGCTCGTGTCTGCATGGACAGCCGGGCAGAGTGGGTAACGCACCGGACGCGTTTCTGAGACGTCCTAGACCTCATACTATAGGCCCAGTGGGTCAGCAATGGGGAACAAAGAAACTATGATGACACAGAAAGTACAAAAGCTCACAGGTAAAGTGGCTACAACCCCATCAACTCTGCTGCTTCCTTTGCTGAAATTCGAAAGATTCCAACATTGTTTACGCTCACATTTACATCATGTGCATGATTTTTTTTTTTGCACCATTTCCTGCCATTGTATGCCAATGTATATGCTTGGTGTGACAATGAAGCTCCTCTTAACTTGAATTGACCTGATTATTGGCTGATTGTGTTTTGTCCATCACAGACAGGCCACCCCCAGAAGGGTGAAGCTCATTCCCGCATGCTCCCTTTACCATTCGGGAGGGTCTCCAGCCTTCCCAGAGCGTCATCGATGGATTTCAGCAGGTCCTTGCTCTTGGTCTCGGCATTCTTAATCCTGCCCTGCAGCCGGCCCAGACTTTCGGCATTCTCTGAAACACACAGCGCATGAGTCCATGTTCTGCAGGGGCGGGACGCTCGAGCGACGATCTGCTTGCATTTTAACGACGGTCCTGTGGCTGGAGATTGTGGAAGAGCTCACCCTTAACGTCACCATCCAACTCCTTAGCTTCATTCCACAGCCGGAAGCTCTTCTGCAGTGAGTTCTTGGCCAACTCCTTTAGAGAGCCTCTGGGGCTGGAAGCCTGGGCAAGGACGAGACAAGGAGGCGGAGTCAACACGGCCGCCCGCGAGCTAGCGGTGACATGAGCTTTGATGTTACGGGTTCTTTGATGTTCGCTGATGGAGGTCAATGTAATTGTGCAAGAACCACAAGGAAATTATCTGTTTTATACCCAGGGGATTCGGGTGGGAACAGAGGACCTTCTATTGTGTGAGGGGTGAGGAAGGGGGGTCTGACCTCACCCCCGGCTCAAGTGGATGGCATCAGAGTAATGACCCTGAAAACAAATCACAATGACTGCATTCAAACAAGCCGGAGCTCTGATTGCTGGGAGTGTGGCTGTAGAGCACTGGGGGGTTAACAGCGAGGTCGAGTGCGCGTGTGTGGGCGTGGCTCACCAGCTCTACGGCCTCCATGCCCCGGGAGCTGGCTTGCTTGGCCAGCTGCTCCGCCTCCTCCATGAAGTCTTTGATGTTGCTGTAGGCATGGAATGCCGCCGTGGCATTGAATGACAGGTTCTTGGCTTCTGCAAGGATGCTGAGAACCAGGCAGGAAGGGTTAGATTTGGGGCTGAAAGCTTGCATGGCTCATGTGCACGGAACAGGGCCCAGGAACCCCCACATATCGACACCCCTCTGTTCAATGAAATGATGTCCAGCCCCACGGTTTCATACTGTCCTATTCTTTAAGTACAGTGATCCCTCAACCCTCCTTCTTGCTGCTTGCATGAAGCACCCAGGGGAAATGTTATCTTGTGCCGCTGTATACCTGTACATGCATGGTGCGGCAATAAAGCCCATTTAATTACTATTATTATTACTTGCTATCTGTATGTTACACTGTGGTCCTTGGGGACATTATTTCCTGTCACTGCATATGTGCATAAGGATGGTATGAAAATACAGCCAGCTTGACTTGAAAGTGACGTAGCCTTTTCAATAAGCAACAACCGGGCCCACAGAAAGGGCGGCGCTCTCGCCAGCGCCACCGTCTGGAACGCCGCCCACCTGTCCAGGATGCCAGCAGAGTCCTTGAGCTGGGCGGCGTGGCTCTCCACCTCCAGCATCAGCCCCGGTAGATTCTTCTCATGCAGACCCATGCTGATCCTGTTCACCTTGTAGTCCAGCTGGTCGTCCACATGGTTGAGGTCACGCGCTATATCCTCCAGGTCCTGCATTTGGAGGTTCGGAACGTTACGCGTTCTGACTGACCTTTGCTCCGGCCTACCGGCACCGAGATCATCTGCGGTCGCGATCTGCTAGCACTGTGACCTAGATTTATTCCACCCTGCCAGCTTACCGCAACCCACTAGCACTCTGAGGTGCTCCATGCTTTGTTCATTACAGTCTTGACCTTACAGTTCACCCAAAACGATCCAATCGAAATCCAAGCAGACATGTTGTAAAGGGCTGGCCGGGGGGAGTTGGAAGGAGGCGATGTGCGGCTCAGCAAGTTAAGTCTCTGCACTTGTGATCGGAAGGTTATTGGTTTGAATTCCAGCCTCCGCAGAATAGTCACATCTCCGTTGGGTCCTTGAGTACTCTTAACAACCTCCCTGCTCTCAGACCGTAAACTTTACCGTATCGTATACGTTTATCTTAAAGGAGAGCAAGCTGGGATGTGTGGAAAGGAACATGCAGATTGCAAATGAAGGGTCATTTCATAATAGCATCGCTACACCTTAGCTCAGAGTCTTACCTCCACCTCTTGGTTGATGTTGGCCGACAGAAGGTTGGCCTCGTCGAGGATACGCTCCGCCTCAGCCAGGGTGTCCTCGGTCCCTGTCACGGCAGTGTTCACGGCATCCCTCTTGCTCTGGGGGCAGATGGCACTATAAGCTCTAAGCCCCCCCCCGTTGCAGTTGATTTTCATCACTTTTCAAAATTTTTCTTACTCTCTTACAATTAAATTAAATTATTTGGAATGTGTGTGGTAAACTTTCTGCACAGTGACCACAAGCTCTGAATTCTAGGGTCCAAACCCAAATCGCAGGGCTACGTCAGAACTGAGAAAACCCCACCTCCAGCATGCTCATGTTCCAGCGGTTCAGTTCGGAGAGGGCATTGGTCTTGCGGATCTTCAGTTGGGCCCCCTTCAGCAGCTCGTGTGCGTCATCCAACTTGTCCCGATAGTCGGCCACTTTACTCATCACCTCCTGTTTCAGGTCCTCCGTGGTTTTGTGCGGATTCCCAAAGAGACGAGTGACCCTCTGCAGCAAAGCCTCCGCTGCCCTGTAGAGCGTGACCTTTAAGTGTCGCTCATGTCCTCGGCGCGGCATCCAAGCTGAACTACCGCCACACATCCGTTTGCATCGTCGCCGCTGTTCTCAGTTTATTTTTTACAGTAAACTGCCACTAGATGGCCGTATTTATTCTTGCATGGTTAAGTTAGGGCATAGGCGAGGAATACATTACGAAACTAATTTGATTAGAAAGAATATTATTCCTCTCACCCACCTCAGGCAACTTTTAATTAGTTCATTAAGATTTTACATGAGAAAGGAAAACTTTGCTAATTCTGTCTGGATTCACTCATCCACAAAATGGTTTTGCATAGTGAAAGAACGGAGGAAACATGACAGAGATTGTACACATAACCATTGCATGCAAGCATCCAGTAAAGCACACTGATGTGGCCTCACTCCACCGTTCTTTTAATGCTGGTGTTTATGATCTAAATGCTGTACTTAGAAGATGGGCCTAGTGTTGTATGCAGTAGGTTGATTTCGCTGTAGATGACTCATCTGGCCCCGTCCACCCTCGTCCTTTGCTCAAAACCACCCAGACCCACATGGGCTTTGCACGCGGCACGCCAAGGCGCCGTGGCAGGATGCGACGCACAGACGAGGGTTACTGGGAGAAACCCCAGCGTCCCGAACAGTGGAGGGAGGAAGCGGGAACAGCCGGCAGGCGCCCAGGCAGACCCCACACGCACACACACGCTCGCACACGCTCACAAAGACCAGCCAGTGTGACATGGAAGCCCGTCATGCTCTGGGGTGTAGGTGTGAAGGGCTTAGATCGCTGCCTACGCTGCACATGAACAGTGAGGTAGAAGAAAGTTATTAGTCACTGCTGTGAATACAGAAACTGACCAATACAAGTATAAACAGAAAGAAACATTCAAGAAAAGCCACCTGAGATGCATTAACGGTACTCTCTCACGCAGTGCCTGGTGTGGACCTCTTGGGGGCGCTACCTACCCCAGCTCCTCGTCCGAGATCTGCTTCTTGCCCCCGAACTGGCGCTTGCGCAGCTCCGCCAGCATGGCCTCGATCTCCTTCTGCATCTCCTGCAGGCTCTTCTCGGGGGTGCCGTCGCGGGAGCCCAGCGTCTCGTTCAGGTGCTGGGCCTTGTCCTGAAGAACTGGAGACACGGTGAAAGACTCTGCGTTACACCAGGGAGCATATCTGTTCATGGGAAAAGCAGGACATGTGACAGGGCAGAGAAATGCCCCCACTGCCTTTCAGAGGAGCATGAGGCACAGAGAGCATCATGGGAAATGCAGGACATGTGACAGGGCAGAGAAATGCCCCCACTGCCTTTCAGAGGAGCATGAGGCACAGAGAGCATCATGGGAAATGCAGGACATGTGACAGGGCAGAGAAATGCCCCCATTGCTTTTTAAAGGCAGACCGCTTCTGTGGGGGTAGCTATCGAGTAAAGTTACATCCGATTAACTGCAGGAAGGCGGAGCCAATGAGAAACACAGACTGCGAACATACAGCGAATCACTTGCATAAAACAAGCTACACTGGCTGCCCCTTGGCACAGAGAGGTATACGGCTTTCAGGATAATCTCAACCTATCACTCGGCCCAAAGACCAATTAATTCTGAAGCAAGGAATACAGGCTGGCTGCAGCATTTATGGGGGCTTTGCATGTGATCCGCGCTGCGGAGGTCATGACAGGAGCCGCTGTGCCTCGTCTGGATGAGCTGGCAGGCTGGCCGGGAGGAGACCACGACAACAAAACACAAATATGGCTTTTTTTCTTTCCATTCGATGTGGGTCTTTTTTTTTTTTTTTTGGTCGATTCAAAGAAATTCAAATCCGGCTTGGCAGGCTTTAATCACATTAATTTGGTCTTTGAAATCCAAACCGCACATTTCAAAAGCAGGGGAGTCTCACAGTGGGCTTTAATTTACATAAAAACCATCGAAATGGAGCGTAATTAAACGCATTTCCCAAATTCAAACAAAAAGTGCCTAATAACATTACAAAGAAAGAATACACATCTATTAAAATTGTCCAGCCCCGAATAACAGCCCACTATGTTTTAAAGTACTTTAAGTTGGATCCAGTTTCTACATTTTAACTTGTTTACACATGAATATTCAAGTCTGATTGGACTTTTCATCTGCCACCGCTTGTCCGTGGTACGTCGCCATTGATGTCCTGGCCTCTGATTGGACAGCGCACGTGGGGGCGGGGCCGCCCCCGCCGTGCTGCAGGTGTGACTCTGAGACCACCCGCTCCAGCTCGCCACCAGAGCAGGACCCTGGCTTGTCTGCCTCGGTCACCGGCGTCGCCGCCAGAGGCGCCGCCTGTGCAGGGCACGCGCCGTGCCAGTTTGGCGTCGTTCGGCTGCCTTTTAATTAAGCCACGGCGCTGCACCACTGGGGCCATCACTAGCACAATCATCCATCGGCTTTAACTGCGGGAAAACTGTTTCACAGCAGAGGCTGTCTAATCACAGGATGAGAGAAGCGGATGCAGACTGAGAAGACGCCTCCCTTTTATATAGTGTCCCTGCTGTCCTTTTCAAATCTCTGGCACTCGGCATTGACGGGCAAAACGCTGGAAAATAGTTTGGGAGTGAATCTGACATGACGCTTTACTTCCATGTGAAGTGTATTGCGATGCTTCTTTGCATATAACCCATCACGCTCTCTTTGAGACATACACACAGAGATATAAAAGGTTCAAATATAGGGTCAAGTTCTTTACTCAACACCCCCGGAGAAATTTGAGAGGGGTTAAGGGTCTCGATCAAGGGCCCAACGGAGGTAAAACTATACCACCCAAGATGGAATTCGAACTGGCGACCTTCTGATCACCGGCAACAGAGGCTTAACCCACCACCCACCAATGACACCACAACGGTTCCTGGTTCACAGTGAATTGGCTTTTGCGTTCCTCACCTTTAGCACCCAGCAGGGCGTTCTTGACCAGCAGCTCGAGGTCTTCTGCCCTCTTCTGAATCCTTTCAGAGTCGGCATCTGTTTGTGCGCCGTCTGCTGACACCTTGGTCGACTGCGGCAACAGAAACGGTTTTGCCGTGACGACGAAACAGAGCACTGACACAGGACAGACTCGGGCGGCAAGTGTGTCAGTAATATGGGTGCTTATGTGGAGGTATACGTAGTGGAATGAAAGATGCAGATGGCGGAGCTGATTAAGATGGAGGCAGCTTCAGCGGACGACGGCTGAGAGCTGCGGAGACCACGCCAAGGCGGGTCGGGACAGGGGGAGCAGAGGGTGCGGGAATTCGGGAACATACACGGCCCAGAAGCTCATCCATCTCTGTCACCAAGCTGCCCAGATTGCTGTCTGCCAACTGGAGGAGCCTCTCTGGCGCCCTCTGGGGGGAGAGCAGGTGCTGCAGGAGAGGGAGACCGGGCGAGTCACGCAATCTGCCGGAAGCTGCCGGAAGTGTGTAAATCACGGCAGCCCTTGAAGTTGCTGGAGCAGTGCTGCCACCTGCCTGACTGTCTACCCCTGACTATCTACTGAAGATCACTCCAGGGAGTGAGCACAGGATGCTAGTCCACAAGCCGCTGAACAGAGCGCGAAGGTGCCTCAGAGAGCCAGACACCTAGTGATCACTACTGGAAACGACCTGATAGAAACCCGTCTGTGATCAGGTGACTGAGCGCCTGCCCTGTTTCTGCCTTTTGGAAACAAAATCCACCTGTTCAGAGGCAGCAATATGGTGTCTTTATCTTCCATGGTATCTAAAGCGTTTAACACGAGAGACCGCAGACGGAGCTCTTTAATGTCTGCGATTTCCCCCGAGGCGGCAGAGGTACAGAGTCGGGAGGAAACGTTGTCTTGAGGATGCGCGAGTCCTTTAATGTGACGCATGGGGGGAGTCGCTTGGGGGACTGAGGACGTGAGCGAACGGGTAGAAAGGCGACCGGCGCCGCCGTTACTCGGGGCTTCGGATTCCGCTCGTCCCGGAATCCCAGAATCCACAATACAAAAACATACAAAAAAACGTAAAAGCAGAACAGGCATGCGGATACGGCCCGGTGAAATCGTACGCGAGTTAAGCGTGTGTTTATAGCTCGGCCCACAGGATGCTAATGGTGTAACAGGATGCGTGCGCGGCCCAGTTTGGCCCAGTGCTTCCCTCCCCTGCCACCCTCTTCCTCTCTTCTTCTCACTTATGATCTTTTCCCAGCAGTCAGACCCAGTTAACTTCCCAGGCTGGAGATCTCGCCTTGGCTAAGGGCCAGCAGCATCTCGGGTTTACCTTGAGCTCCTCTGTCATGTTCTCGAACCTGTAGAGCACCTTGTATGGGGGGGGCAGGGGGCTGGTGAGGTTGACGCTGGAGATGAGGTGGTGGAGCCCGTCAATGTCGCTGAGGAGCACGCCGCTGCAGTCGTCATCGCAGGCTGGGGGGGGGCGGACACACGCAGAGACACGTACACACACACACACACACACACAGAGACACAGAGACAGACATACATATACATACACACATACATACACACACACATACATACACACACACAGAGACAGACATACACACACACAGAGACAGACATACACACACACACACGTGTGCACACAAACACACACAGAGACAGACATACACACACACACACGTGTGCACACAAACACACACAGATACAGACACGTACACACACATACATACACACACACACACACGTACACACACACCCACACAAACATGCACACAGACACACACATACATACATACACACATACGCGTGTGCACACAAACACACACAGATACAGACACGTACACACACATACACACACACACACACACGTACACACACACACACAGATACAGACACGTACACACACACAGACACACAGCCCATTACTGTCAGCCCCATCACCACACCGTATCCTATTAGCTGCAGCTACAAGAAACTAACGAGCTGCTCTCCTAGACTGTGCGTGTCTCTCAGCCAACTCACCCCC
>JABFEB020000006.1:116306-127245 GCA_019775895.2 Stomatorhinus ivindoensis | reverse complement strand
TACGTCTGGTGAGTGTGTGTGTGATAGTATGTCTGGTGAGTGTGTGTGTGATAGTATGTCTGGTGAGTGTGTGTGTGTGATAGTACGTCTGGTGAGTGTGTGTGCGAAGACGCGCACGTGCATAAAGAAACTTACTTGTTGGAGGGATGGCGGAGTGGGCATGAGCAGGGCTTGCAGTCCTCAGCCGTTCCCTTGGTAGCATCGCCATAGAAACCAGGGGCACATGTGTCACAGTGAGGACCCATGGTGTGGTCGTCACAGTCCTGAAAATGGGATTTGGGTAGGAGGGAGGGGGTCCATTTCACTTTAGAGTTTTACATTAAAAGAAAAACCTGGCTTATAGATCAGGTACTTGCTCAGCAGGCAAAACATTGTTTTATATTTCATTTGCTGCCAGAACTACAACTACAAATTTAGCATAATTAAATTTATTTAAAAACAGGAATTATTTTTTTTCAGTGAGAAAAGCCATTTGACCTGAAATATTTCCATGTAAAAACACCAAAATAAATGCCTAATATACACACATGCTCGATTTAATATATTAACAGAATGACATCTAATTAAAATTTAGTTTTGCATGTCAAACCTCCATAAAATTTACTCCTAATTACCGAATAAATCGGAGAGACTTTTAGAGGCGCGTGTGGCCAAATTAAACACGCTGCATCTTCCCATGTGCTGGCAGCAGCCCAGAGCGGGGCGCCGCTCTGCTGATATCACGGCAGCACTGTGCTCCCAATCGCGCCGCCCCCAGCAGGCCTAATGAAGCCGCACACGCTCCCCGTCAGCTGCGTGTCTAGTCAGCATAATTAACCACGAGGAGACCATTTCCTAATTATGCAGAATCGGGGGGGAGGAGGTTAGAGGAAGGATAATAAATCGCTTTGGCGCCAACGTGAAAGCGAGCAATGCCATTGGCCAGCCCCGGTGATGTCAGCCCCACCCCGCCTCTGACTGGGCGCCCTGGGGCACCCTCCTGATGCTCGCCTCTTAATTGCTTTCTAAATGACTTCCTTCCAAGAGTTGGCCTTTGGTCCAGCCAAAAGCACTAGAGCCCGAGAGAAACACCAGGGACCTCTGAGGAGTAGATGATTGCACAGACGCTTTCATGACTTCGCTACATTATGCTGTCAAAGGCATGGGCTGACGCCCATCCCATAATTCTGTGCTGTTCATATTCCCATAATGCCGTGCTGATCATATTCCTATCATGCTGTGCTGTTCATTCATTTCCAGCATGAATGCTGAATCCTAGATTCCAAGCCTTGGCCTACAAACTCACAGCAAAGTAACCAAAGAAATGAAAGCCACACTTAGAACCTGGTCTTTGCTGCTTTATGGTTTGAAACCTCCCATTTAGAGAAACATTTAGAGATACTCTCAGTGGGTAGTCCATTAGCTACGCCTGCTTGATTGACCTGGAGCCCCACCCAACGCCGTGCGCTGCTTGACATTACCAGGCAGCGGCCCGTGATGTCATCACAGTGCGCCGAGTGGCCGAAGCAGCGGCAGGGCTCACACACTCCCTTGAACAAGGTGCCGTTAACCCTTTGGTAACCAGGTAAGCACATCTGCAATGAGGAGACAAAACAATTACACTCTGAAAGCGAGGAAAGAAAATCACCCTGACAGCGGAATGACACAAATTAGTTCTGATGAACAAGGAGCGAATCGTGTAGATGCAGAGTGACTGTTACAAAGCCATTAGATAGAAGAAAGCAAAGCTATTTTTAGCCGGTGAGATTTAGAGTTTAATTATGTCAGCCCATAACCTGCTTTGCAGCAGCTAATTAATCATACAGAGATATAATTAATGCTTTTCACTAAGTGCTTTGATTTATGCGGAAGAAGCAGACATGGAGTTTCTTTTGGGTCTATTTTTAAGAGCAAATTTATTTAGCATAATAGGAAAGAAAAGAGAGGTAAGACAATTACGACGCGGCAAAGAAAGTCAAGCAAATGGCAGCAGGAGTGGTCCGTCACGCCCCTCAGCTTCCTGTAGCGTAAACACTTAAAGACCCAAAGACGGGTTTGAATTTTCACCCTGTAACATGCCGTCAAACGGGAACAGCAACATCAGCCACGCCCATTCGATTGGACCAGCTCCCACGAGCTGTTTTACATTGAAGACTGTTATGTAAAAAGCGTTCAGCAGCTGCAAATCCCTGCAGGGCCACTGTTACCCCACTGACTGCTAACTTCTGAAAAAGACAAACCCTTAAGAAGATGTTTATTTTAGCTTTTAGTTTTTAAAGAGCTTAACAGCGCAGGGGGTCGAATGTATAGGGATCATGGCATAAGGAGGCTTTCATGAGCTTCACTGTCACATCTTTGGACTTGGCGGGCGTCGAAGTTCAGCGAATCGCAGTGTAGCGTAATCATTCTGAATCACTAACAGCCATGGCTACTTAAAAATGGCTACTGTGTGAGTGAATCGAAGACGCAGTCTGAGCCTCACGTAATGGCGGTGTATCAAAAATATTTCAAAATAAAGTCAGCTTATTAGCCTACTGTACATCTATCCCGAGGAGAACGAGGTGATCTTTATTCTGAAAATAAAATATCGGCAATGCATCATGGTACCAGTACATTATGCAAAGCAAAATGAATAATATTCTGTGGTGTGTGAATTTTCCTGGCATCACCTGAGAAATCCTCAGGCCTGATTTTATCAGTCAGTTTGACGTTCAGCTGTGAAGATTTAGTCTCCAGTTACCCTTTCAAAAAAAGGTCACTGCACTGAATTTCAGACATTAATCCAAGTCGCCTCTGTGTCAAGGATTTTTCATGATTCGGTGTGGGAGGTAGGATTGTTCTCCGACGGGTTCTGCAAAAGGTCCTAACCCTACGGTCCTTTCAAATAAGTCACAATTAACCGCTCTTCATGTATAAAAAAAAAACCAATGATTCAATTCATCTTCTCTCAAAAATCTCCCGGAAATCAGCTGCAGTCAGCATTATAATGGCATATGCGGAAAAATCAATGTGGCCACCGCAGTGACCTAAGGACAGCTTCTCTAAGAAGGTGACTTGGATCTGAAGCCCAAAAGCCTAGATGTCAGCCAAGTACAAACTGCACACATCACAGAGCAAAACACACAACACAGCTAGTGCATGTCACTGAATACCAGACGGAATTTGCTCACAGGAGTTTGACTTACATAAACATGTTCTGAGGGCAGAATGAAAAATTTGTTCCGATCGATGAGGAGGTGGGTCCAAACAACTGGAGGAGGTGGGACCAACTAATCAGATGTCATGGTCTCTCCTCCCCTAGTTGCCTCCTCTCTGATTGGCAATCTCTCTGAACCAATCATTTTTCGTTCTGCCCTCAGAACATTTTTGCTCAACTCCCGCAAGCATATCATTTCCTTCAGGATAATAAAAATATACTTATCCTGATACAGATTCTTGCTGTATTAACTGCAAGTGCAGCATATAATTCACACATGGTGTGCAAGAGTCAAACTATTCTGACAGTGACAGAAAAACTGATATACGATGCAAAGTGGATGCTTTTTTTTTTAACAGAGGTGCCACCAAGGGGACTATGATAAAAAGGTGGACACCAACTCACTGGTGTCACTCACCTCACAAGAGGTTCCGGCATAGCCATGGGGACAGTGACACATTTCCACAGCCCTGGCCGGCACATCGCTCCGGGACACATGACTGGCTACCTCCAGGGTGACAGAGCTGAGTCTGGCCCCAGGGAATGCAAAGACATGAGGAATTCAGCACACGGGACGCCAAGCTGGCTGAAGGGTGTCGTAAACATGGGGGGGGACTACAACAGCACATTTTTATATTAATATGATGAACAAAACTAACTAAAAGCAACGTAATGTTGCCGTTCAATGAAAAGCACAAATTTCCAAAAATTCATTATTTCTGGAGCGCAAAATAATGTGTTTTCTCAGAAACTACTTTACAAACTAAACCTAAATCAACATAATGAGACACACCTTCGCACCACAGAGACGCCTGTCATTACACAGCCTACTAATGTTTTAAATGGACCTGCATGGATTGTTGTAAAACAGGCAAATATGACAGTGTCAACATGATACAAATGAATCTCCCTTTACATTCATAATTAACGGTGATGTTAGCTACATACCTAGTTATCAGCATTAAGTAGTTAAAACTGATCTGAAGTGCAATACAGCGATACATTCTTGCAAACAACCGTGATGATTACGAATGTTAACTAATACAAATATAAAAAGGAGTTAGTTAAATAGATGACTATGTAAAACATCTTTTCAGTGGTTAATTAGAAGTCAAACGCTATCAGCAGACAGAGGAGAGTGGGCGTGTTCTGCCTGTAGCAAGTCACAATGGGCAAAAAATGGAGATGTGCGATTTTCACTGGACAGTGAAGACATGATGGATTTATATACATATATATATACACAAACACACACATTACATACAGGTTTGACCACATGAACTTAAGCAAACTTAGATTTTTAAACTTAACATACAGATAAATGTGGCATCGATGATGGCTCTAGGGGAAACGTTTTGTTCTGATGTTGCTGAGGCTGTTGTGACAGCACATACCTGCAGAGGGCCCCCTCATCATGGCTGTACCGGGCTCTGATGAAAAGCCCATTCAAATCGCTGAGAGCTGTCATGAACTCCTTCTTGCTGACAGCGAGCCCTGTCTCCCGGTGTATAAAATTTTCGGCGCGCAGGACAATGCTCTTTGTTCCCGCGGTAAAGGGGTACACCTGCGGCCCGATTTGGCTGTCAATCAATGCTATCCCATTGCCCTGTGGAAACAAAAGTCAAGCTTGGCTGTTTTTTTCATTTCCAAGTGGAATAAATATCCTGTTTTGATGTCCCTCGACCTGCACTCCGCCCTGAATGCTTTACATATCAATATACTCAATTATTAATGTTTTTTTTTTTGTTTTTTTTTGCTAAAACGTGATATACTTTTATGGGCGAATAATTAACTGGTCATTTAATGCAGTAGTTCGAGGCAGCATGCGGCCATGAAGGACGGGGCCTGGGTAAGTGACGGACAAGGACTCATACAAGCATATCTCACACAGGTGAAGTGGCCAGGCTCCGATCCCCAGACAATGTTGACAGGATCATCGGAAGGGATTAAGGGGCGTCGTTCGCATGAAGTATTATTTACTGCCCCCCGCTCTGCTGGGGAATCACGGCCAACACGCCCCGGCCATTTTATTTGCTCCGAATTAATGGAGTGTACACATGCAAAGCAGGGATTAACTGTCGATAATGACCCGTCACGCGATCGCCGCCGTTCCATCAGGACGCCAAGAGTGCCTTCACACGGCGGTGTCTCGATAAAGCCCCCCGACTCCTGCGCTCTGTCACTTGACTGCGAAATGCGGAGAGACCCCCCCCCATGGCGAGCCAAGACGAGTGCGCCACCGTAATTGCATGCCGATGGAGAGCGTGGAAGAGGGCGGCGGCGGGAAGGCAGCTCTCACCCATGGGGCCGACCCCCGGCCTTCCGGAAGATTCTGACTGCCCTTCATCACTATCGTTTGCCAAACAAATATAAATATAACCACAATTAAAAACCGTCGGCTGCAAGCTTCTGCAATCGCCTTAGGTACCTCTCTCTCTTTGTGTTTGTATGCAAAAGCACTTACATATTCAGAAAGTGAAACAAAGTGGTGAGATTTAATTTTTTTAAAAGAATGACAGCTCTGTGCCATTAATATGTATTAGAGCTGTCTACCGTTGCCCATAACCCAAAGAGCTTAGACGATATATACAGCATATGACATTTTTAGATGGTACAATGTATTTATAGCCAATATCCATCCATTTTCGCTAACCACTGGTCCAATTAGGGTTGGCGGTGATCTTGAGCCTATCTCCAGAGTCAGAGGGCGTGAATGAAATAAACAGACCCCAACAGAGCCTAATCACTTCATTACTAACAAATAGGGCCAGTCTGGTTTTTCAGGAAAGGGGAGTGAGGTACAAGTCTTCTTCTGGTAAGCAGCTTGGTTGAGTTCAGCTTTGGGAAAACTTGGCTTGATTCTGGTCTTTTGAACATGATATTTAAAGGGGCCCCCGTCCCCTTTTTCTTCAGCTCTCGTCCTATTTTGGACACCTGCTGTCCGTCGCCTCTGTTTCCACCCGAAGAGCCACATCTGAATGCGATGGAATGCCGGCTTCCTCACAGATGACCTACAGATGTGCACCAAAGAGCAGTGTGTGCACAATTGATCTGTTTACTCTTGTTGCTTCTTGTGCAACATGTATGCATGTACATATGTATGCGCATATATATATATATATATATATGTATAAATCTGTATGGCTGTGGTATGTATGCAACAAACAGGTTAACATTTTGCAGATTCATAAGTGGGTTGTACATGACGGCGTTCTGCACCATCCACTCCCAGCAAAGGCCGGCATCTGCCATATTGGTGCACAGTTCCCAGTTTTGTGAGAGGCCGTCCATGCCTTTAAATATGTTATTGTTTGCATGTTGGATGCATTGCTGATTGTCAGAGGTGTTGATGATAAGATGTCTTTTCTAATTATGTATATTTTGACTTGTTTTTTTGCCTCCTCCCAAAATGCACGGCAGCCGTGGGGAAACGATACTTCATGTTGGCCATTTCAGGCCAGCAACATAAATTTTAGTGCTCGTGTATCCCTATATGGTGAGACGACAATAGAGCATCACGATTCCTGTGTGAGTAAAGTTACTATAAATACATCACAAAGAATGGAGGAAATGAGCGAATCACTGAATCTATACCGACAAACACAACACAGGGTGACCTATGAGCTTGAGTGAATGAATGCAGCGCAGAGAATCCATGACAAATGTGATCAGAAGGCACGTAAAACGCAGCCAGGCTTCAATGTTTCAGAACGGCGGAGCGAAACCCAATTAGTCATGCAGAAAACATCCCAGTCGGCTGCAGTCGAATAGTGGAAATTGGGCCTTCAAACAGAAGTGTACTCTGCAAGTAATGGCATTTGCTGCCATCGCAAGAAAAAGAATACAGCGAAGTATATTTAGCGGTAAGGACTCCGTCTTGGATTAGGCAGGCTGCAGGCATCAGGACGAGATTAACGGCTTGCAGAAGCCCACGTTTCTGGCCCTGTTGATAGACTGGAATACCTGGCTTGCGGTAAGAGGAAGAACAATCAAAGCTGCGCTGAAGCAGTGGCGTTGGCATGGGGTGGGGAGGGGGCAGGCGGTGAGGAGGAGGATGCACCCTCACTGGGGGGCATGCTGAGGACTGCTCTTGGTGTCCGATGAATTTCCAAAACCTGATTGGCCAGATTAATTTTCCATATACACACATAGTGGCGGCCAAGGGAGTCACAGCAGTAAATCAATGCACTATTAAAATATTTAATCATAACGTTACTAAAAATTTCAGACAAATAGCAGAATTTAAAATTAACAAAAACTAAGCAAAACGTTGAATCGTTGGTGCAGTACTTCTACTAATAAATGCATTTTTGGCCCATGCATTTGAAAATAATGTCTTTAGGTGCAAACACGTGAGCCAGGTGTGTTGTCACCATGGTATAACTGGGTTAATGCACCGCAACGCCTGGCATTATACGTTTTTAAACAAAGCCCGCTACACGTCAGGTGGTCTTTTGCCTCTGCACGCGTGCATAAAAACACATGTATGATGCATTGCTTGGAAAGCATTAACCCTTATATAAAACGAGCTTGGGGAATGGCAGAAACGGACCGGTTATCAGTCAGGAAGGACCAGCTCACAGTGTTGGCCTGTGATAAGTGCTGCCTCACTGCTCCTAAGTACATTTTTCTTTTGAACTGACCAATTATCATGACTAAAAATGCACATATAGTTCATCTACATGCAAATGAATAAGGCAATAAGTGAGTTTGCATTTTTTCTAAGAATGTGGCATTATGGGCTACAGAGACTGCAGAGTTTACCAAGGTTACAATCACAGGACGCATGGCGACCACGCATGAAAAACCTATCCCTCAAAATTATGCACGCATCTTAGATTTGAGAAAGAATCTTAACATATGTAACATCCGTAAAAGCAAGGAAATAAAACACAGGAACACAGACTGGTCTTCCTTCCCAAGTTAGAAATTCTCATGAACATCAACTGAGGGCATGCTTTCAGATGGCAAAATAGTTTTTACAGGCCGCTGCCATGCGGGGGTTTAGTCTGTTGTCTCGTATAAAGATGCGTGTTCTTCAGATAAACATCTGGCCAAAAGGCTTGACCGAAGATGAAGACCTCTCCTGTGGCCGAGTCTGCTTTTGGTTAAACCTGATATCAAATACTGAGAAAGAGAGGCATGGTCTCCGACTGCATGACCGCGTAGGCCGTGCTGCACTCCGCACAATGTGTGGACCGGAGGGGGGGGGGGCGGCGCTCTTTTTCTGCAGCCCCGCTAATGACACACACACACGTCGGAGGATTCCAGGGGCCTGCACAGATGTGGACGCCGCGCTCTTTACACGGAACCAGCTGAATGTGGAAGCCGCACACACCCCAGACGCACAGCTAATTCCCCAAGATGGTGGACTGGGCCTGACCCCCTTCATCACACAGGAAACAAAACGAAACGAAAAAAGATTAAAGCATCTCAGGGTAACACAGGTAGCCCAGCAGCGAAGGACAGTCACTTGCCGCCTACTAGAGAGGTCCCCTGTTATTTTTCCCCGAGGACCAAATTCCATCAAAAACACAAAGCCAGGGGTCACTGTCCCCATAAAATGTGCCAAGTGGGGGGGGCTATTCATTCTCCTGGGCAGGATTAGGCTTGTGGGCCACCTATCGGGGAACCCCAGTCTACAGGTTGCTGGTTTATCTCCCTGCCAGGGACGATCTGTCCTAAAACGGGACATGCAGCCGAATAGACATGCATGTGTTGGAGCTGCAGGTGCTTCTGAATAACGACGTCAACTAGGATGCTAACGAGTCATCCGTAGCACACGTGGCTCGGTGGAAAACTGAGGACATACCTGTAGGATGACGTCGGGATGGACGGAGGGCGTGATGGCCTCGTTTCCACCCTCTGTGTCGTAGGACATTTTGTACATCAGCCTCCCTCCGTAGGCTGCTAGCTGTAAGGGGACACGGCAGCGAACAAGTAGGATGATCCAGAAGAAGCAAAACGATTTCATCATGCAAACATTTCATTCCAGCTCAGAAGATGAACTGAGACCGTAGAAGTCGAACGCAAACGGTCGCGCAGTTTAGTCAGTTGCATTAAAAAGTTA
This sequence comes from Stomatorhinus ivindoensis, assembly GCA_019775895.2. Classification (NCBI taxonomy): domain Eukaryota; kingdom Metazoa; phylum Chordata; class Actinopteri; order Osteoglossiformes; family Mormyridae; genus Stomatorhinus; species Stomatorhinus ivindoensis. The sequence goes on along the minus strand of JABFEB020000006.1, from coordinate 118,000 downwards.
CAACGGGCTTGATGCAAGTTTAAATGTGGAAATGAACGTTGAAATTAGAATCCGAATAAGATTTGAGGCTTTAATAAGGCGCATGAGCTTTTACACAAATACATAAATCAGAAGAATCTCAGGGCAGCTTTCACGTTCCACAGTAGGAATTCATGTTATAATTGCAGCTACACTAAAATGCATTTTGTAAGAAAATACTCCAGTCCACAAAGGAAAAAAAAAACAAACGTATCAAGTCTATAATATGCTTTATATTAAGAACATACCATGTACTTATTAGTCTCACCATAAATGCACCAGGAATAATGACCTTTATTCAACAGGGATGAATAGCTTCACATATACGAGTTTAAGTATGAGATCACTGTGTGCGATTCCCAAAGCTCCCCTTGGACATTACAAGTGATATGTAACTATGGCAAAACTACAGTGTCCACACTTTCACAGCAGGTAACCCTCCGACATCCTCTCAAAAGGTGTTAAAAGAGCCCGGAGCTGTTATTTCATTGTCTTTGCATGCACACTTTCCATTGCTCGCTCCATATTTGGTTTTAGGTGGAGTGAGACCGTGAGTTTGGAGACTTCCTTTGAAGACAAAGTAAATATCTATCCGCATGAAAATCTTGATTGAAAGGTCAAAGGACATTGGCCAGTTCCCAAGCCTCCTACCATCTGAAACATTCCCTTTTCTTTGAATGTTCGTCCTGCTGTTTTCTCTGGCTCCGCCCTCACAGCCTTCCAAATCAGAATCTCCTGTGTTTATCTTTCCTTTACCAAGAAGAGCCCTCTTGTCCCGATGTGTGTTTTCGTTCCGTCTCTGCATGCATCGCTCCCGCTGTGTCTGAAAAGTGCAGCCCGGGGGTGTCGCCGCGCCAACGGACAGACGGGGAAGTGACCCGCGGCGAGGGCCATCTGGGGGGGAGGACGCCGTGCCTGCAGCCGGCAGCCCAGCCGAGGCACAGACAGCGCTGGCCTACATCTGCTGGCGGGGCGGAGACTCGCTTTGAGTCGCTGCTGCCGCCGTAGGAAGTCCCCCCCCCACCCCCCCTGCTCTTTAAGGTATGTTTCTGAAGCTACCCTCCCAGATGAAGGACACACGTTCCCAGCAGCTCCAGAACCAGCTGGGTTTTCCGCCAGCTTGCGGCACGGCCTTTTCCGTGCTGCCCTCCCCAGCCAGAATGTGTCCTTCATCCCCAATCGGGGGGGGGGGGGTCAAGGATATAATTCACGTGTAGACTCGGCAGGCATGATACACGTCCTTCCCGCACTGACAGGAAAGGCCCCCGGGGGCCACCTGGTCAGGTGCCACATATTTTGGTGGCCTTTTATTAGATCGAACCCTCGCATTCGCAGCCATGAACCCGACAGCAGGATCTCTAACTCCGCTGCGTGACCTTCATTTGTGCCACACGAATGAATTACACATCATGTGGCTTCACTTGACCTGCCGCTCGGAAATGCTATGGATGAGATCCGCCTCACAGAGGTGCTGAGGAACGCCAGTCGGAAGGGCGATTGTAATAAATCTCAGCGGACAGCCGCCCCAACCCACACCCCCGGTTTTATTCCTCAGACAAAGCTCTGATCACGGCACACAGCCCCACATCTGCTCTGCATGATTCAAAGCAGCCATTTTGTTTGTTTTAATGTCCGGAAGAACCGTTTGCATGTCCTTCCCCTAGCGGGGGGGGGGG
>JABFEB020000006.1:103576-116296 GCA_019775895.2 Stomatorhinus ivindoensis | reverse complement strand
GCGCCCCCCCCCCCCCCCCAGGACATATACTAAGGACGCAACTCCATGCCGCACGACGCCACTTTTTGCTGCTTTTAGAACAACAGTGGCGTTCAGTTCAAGTCCCGCTGTTAAACAAATATGCACATCTGTGGACTGAGTTCTGGGCCCATGTGCCTGGCGTGGGACGGCACACATCGCCAAGACAACCGGACAACCGCCTCCGTATTGTTGAGTCATGCGGGGAACGGTCCTGGTTAAGGACACTTGAGTGTCACATGGCTGAACATGTTCTGTATGTTTATAAGCTGGCGGACCCAAAGCCTGTCGTGTTACTGGCTTAACAGAAAGCCAATCAGGGCTGCCAACTCTCATGCAACCGGCGCGACACTCACGCTTCCAGACTCTCACGCTCACCCAAGAAATCTATATTATTCCATTATAAACCTGAAATGAGGCGTTGGGGTAGTTTGCAAACACTACAGACAATTAACCAGGTAATAAAACTGTTAACGTACATGTAAATCTCGAATTGAACTGAGGTTTAAATTCGAATTGAAAATCTCACGCCAGCCAGCTAACCGAAGTTGGCAACCCTGCGTTACTGCAGGTCTGCAGAAACAGTGTAGCTGTTAATCTGTTAAGCGTGGGATTCTATTACCGCTTTACTATTTGTTATACCTTCCGCGACTGAATAATTTCTGAACAATGTGAAAGATATGAAACGAGAACATGATTTACAATCCATGCTATTCCAGCAAAATTCTTTGTACTAACGTTGACAGACCTAGCCATGCGTGCTGTTTATTCCATACAGGGCCACTGCCAGCCTGGAGCCGCTCCCAGGAAACACAGGACATCCTGGGTCACACACTCACACAGGCTGTGCTATTTATTGACACAGGTTCACCTAACTACATGTTTTTGGATCGCATGTTTAACTGGAGTACCTGACGGAGGCCCAAGCAAAGAAGCCAAACTGTGCACCAACCTCTCTCTCCCCGGGTTACCGAAAAACCCAGCTGTCAAATATGAGCAGTCAGAATAAAACAGACAAAAAAAAAAACTTGAAACATACATTCAACATTCTAAAAAACACGCATGTTATTTCTGCATGTGCCGGCTGTGCTTAGACTCTGGGGAGATGAACGGGAGCCTTTAAAACCCTCATCAGTGCAGCATTTAATTGACACCGAGTGAGACCAGTGAGCCGTAGAGTGGGGGGGGGGGGGGGGGTAGGTCACCCTCTGCAGGCACTGCAGCAGCTTCCAACATGCCCCAATTCCAGCGAGGGGGAGGGCATTCGTGAGCAAGGCCTCGGACGAGTTAGCCAGAATAAATATATTAATTTGGGTAAAACAATCTCTGGCGGCCATCCATGCATACTGGGCCCCTGTCAGCATGAAGACAGGAGGTAATGGCCCCCTCTATCGCTGGGGAGGCGCAGAAGTGTGCGCCCTGCCGCCAAGATCACTCCATTTATCATCATAATAGTCTATTACCCGTGATGGGTCACAACTCAGTGAAGAGCCAGGCACCATAATTGCAGCGATTCCTTTTGCCTGCCCAGGAAAGGCAAGAAATGGCTCTGCTCAGGTGATGGCCAATCAGGTTCCAGAAAGACACCCCCCACCCCCCCCCCAGAATAGATCAGCAAGGCATTTGTGGGTTCGCTCTTTAAGCCACAAACTCTCACCATCGTCCTCAGCCACATGCTGCTGGAGAAAAATATCAATTACAGCTGCGGGTGACACATTAATTACCGCGTGATGCATATGCGCACGCGTGTGTCCACGTGTTTGTCGGCTGAATCCAAGCTGCCGCCCTCACAGGTGTGTCGGATATTTAAACACGCAGCCAGTCACTCCGCCCGACGGCGGCCTCACATGGCCGAGAGGCGCGAGTCGTGAGCTGGAGCCGCGGACGCTAACGTGGGGCTCGCTGGGAAGCGCCGCACAGGCACTTAGGGGCCCCGCCGGGGGTCCCTCACCTCACCTGCACACGCTCACCCCCCACCCCAGAAATCCACAGACGTGCCCCCCTCCACGCTGTCGCACGGACGTCACCGCTAATGCTCATCGCGGCCGCCCTAATTCAGGCGATGAAACATGGCAGCGAGGACGTCCCCGTGTAATTACAGCACAGTCGTGGCGTCGCTGTAGCGTGAGAGCCTGTGTCTGAACACTTCACACGAGTCCTGACTGACGGCCACAGAGAAGCAAACGTTTGCTTTTCTCTTTCGGCTTTATGCACAGGGCTCATATTTAACCCCGACTGCCCCGATCTCACACAGCGTGCAGAACACCCACGTTTACACCCAGGGAGTACCGATACAAAGGAACCTTTCATACTTCTGCACACAAAGCCTCATCGTAACATAGTGAAGGACAGAGAAAAGACATGTACAGCAGGAACCTCGTGTATTTATGTGGTAATATGCACGCATAATTCCAGGTATGTATAATAGTGTGTGTGTGTGTGAGTATAGTACTTGGGTTAGAGTTTTGATCCTCACTCCCGACTCTGTGTCTGTGTGGCCTTTGTGTCGACCCCCCCCCCTGCACAGATGTTAAGCACAGATGTTAAGCACAGCTGGTAAGCTGGTAAGACGCTACAGCTAAGAATCTAACACCACACCGGGCACGGTAAATGTTGAGCAGAGACGCTAAGCACAGATTCTAAGCAGAGACACTAAGTACAGATGCTAAGCAGAGCTAAGCATAGATGCTAAGCAAAAACGCTAAGTACGGATGCTAAGCTAAGCTATGGCGTTACAGCTAAGCGGCTAGCATCGCACCACGCACGATAAATGCCAAGCAGAGATGCTAAGCCCAGATTCTAAGCAGAGATGCTAATCACAGAGGCTAAGGACAGCTGCTAAGCACAGACACCGAGGACAGATGTTAAGCGCAGATGCTAGGCAGAGACGTGAAGCAGTGATTATAGGCAAAGATGCTAAACTAGGGTGAGCATACGTCCTCTTTCCCCCAGAATTGTCCTCTTTTTTGGGAACCTAAAAATGTCCGGGATTTGCTTGTGTTTGTGAGCACTGGCAGTAAGCAGGTTGTTGAGCACAGATGCGGAGCAGAGACGCTGAGGGGGCGGGGGGGGCTGCTGAAGCCGGGGGACTGACCTTGTTCCCCAGGTAGCTGGGAGGGGAGCTCCAGTAAGAAACACCCTGCAGATGGGCGCTGGCCTCTGCATGGGCGACGCTGAGCCACGGAGAGCCTCCCTGACTCGGCACGGGCCAGACCTCGCTGTCCCCTCTCAAGACCCAGCCAAGCGTGGTCGTCATCTGGCAAAGGGAACCGGAGAGAAATGGGTGAATGAGTCAGTAATCAAACCACAACTAGTACAGCCATTCATCACAACCCCAGGGAATGATGTACTGGCGCGCACCACTTAACCCATTTTCTGAAAAAGTGCATCATGTAATTGATAAGTGGGAACATAATTCTGGCCATAAACCATTCTGCTGTGGCGGTGGAATGGTTTCCTCGAAAGAAAATTTCACACAGCACACATGCATATCTGTTATCACACCATCAAGGTATTTATGTGGGTGGGTTAAACCTCGGTAAATTGTACTTAAATTACGGGGTATGCAGCTCTGTTAAGACCATGTTAAAAAAAACGAAAATGTTAGAGAGACCAACGTAAAAGCAGGCCACATTCGGAGCAGAGTCGCATTTACGCTGCTATGTGCACTCGCCGTGGAGACGGCCTGTGTGCGTGGACACGGCATTCGCACGTGACGCACGCATATGGAAGTAAATCTGTGTCATCAGAATTTGAATTTTAAATGACACTGAAATTCTAACATTGAATATTTATGCATTGGAAATATGCATCGGAAATTCGATGGCCCGAATTCACATGCAAAAATACTAGGTTAAAAAATACAAAGACAACGCGTCAATGTTGCTCCAATTCGACGGTCCAAATTCACACGCAAGGATGTCACGTCAGCTGCAGACAGACCTAAGCCCAAGTCGAACGCAGCCACAGATTCGACTGCTTAGCCTTGGTATCCCGGATGTGTAACTCGTATTTATAACCTCATATTTTTGCATGTGAATTCGGACCGTCGAATTTCCGATGCATATTGCCAATGCATAAATATTCAATGTTAGAATTTCAATGGCATATAAAATTCAGATTCTGATGCCACAGATTTACTTCCATACACGCACAGACACAATTACACGGCGGCCGGCGTGAAATTTTGTAAGGAGAACTCAAGGTCAGGTTAATTACAGAGACAGATGCAGGGCTGCCTGTCTCATGCAGGATGGGGGCGTTGATCACTGTGACACCCCCTCCCCGCTCCCTCCTCCCACCACACTGCCTGTGCTGATAGCCCCTCTGTTTACCAACACATATCCCCATAGACTATTAACCTCTGACCCCCCTGTGGGCTCATCCAATCAACATGTCACCATGGGTGACACGCTATAAATCAGCCGGTATTTACGGTGCGCTGGGGCCTTGGCTGTGTCTGGCCCGGCGGACGGCACCATGTGATTTTAATAAACCCGGGAAGACTGAGGTAATACACCCACGTACCCCCACCTGTGCACATGAAGAGTTAAACACCCCCCCCCCCAACAGTAAAGATGCTAATGAGTCGGATATCTCACGTTACTGTAGGACCAGGGAGAGTCGGAGCATTCGCTCGTGATGCCGGAGCAGAAGCATCTTTCGCATCCGTAGGGATTATCTCCACGGAGATTGTGGAATCCCGACTTGCAGAGGTCGCAGTTTTCCCCCTCGACGTTCCCCTGAAAGACGACAAAAGACACATAGGGTGAGTCCTGGCCTTGACGCGAGGGTCCAGATTGCACATTTGGGTCGGATGGGATCCCACAAATCCTCCTGGCTGGATCATTCATGTCAAGGACCCCGTCCCTCCGGTCCCATACAGACAGGCAATAGATCAGTAATCTCATCAATCAGGGAAAAGACGCAGTAAAAAAATGCTGTGTACGCAATGAGATTTAAGAATTTATTTGTCCTATGCGCAATTACTGAACAGATCAAAATTCAAAATTGACTGCTGAACATGCATCTCTATCTTACCGCCGTAAATTCAAAATATCATAAGACGAACCGTCGTACAGCAAGGATCATAAATTAAGTCACATAATAAGTGAATGTGAGGTTGGTAGGATAAAAAAAATAAACAGAAGGTAAATACGACACAGAGAGCGGGATCTGTAGCAGCCAGACCATACATGTTAAAAATAAAACCTGCTGGCTGTAGAGCGGCCCCCGCCCCGCCCCGCCCCGCCCCCCACCCTGCTCTGTGTCCAGCCCCATGCGGCCCCCCACCTTGCAGGTGCAGGGCAGCTTGCACGGGTCCCTGTTCAGACTTCCCTCCAGACTGCAGTTGCAGCGCACGCACAGCGGGAACCCGGTGTACCCAAAGGCACATCTGTCACACTTGTCACCCCCGTAGCCCTGCCTGCAGTGGCAGGAACCGGCTCTTAGACCTGCAGGCAGGGTGCACAGCGGAGACACGCTGGTGTTGACAGCGAGCAGGGCAGCGGGGCAGCGTTGCGGTAAAAAACCTTCACAAAAGGTTGTCAGTTCAAGTCCCAGTAGGGGCCATTCTCGCCGATGTCTGAGTCGCGTACTTAACCTGAGCTGCCTCGATAACAGCATCCAGCTGTAGAAATGCTAAACAGTCCAACCTAGATCAGTCAGTCTGGATCAAAGGGACGTCAGTTACGCATGTAATGCGTCGCATGTGGTGCATCGCGGAGGCCCGTTCACCTGCTGAGGCCATAGACTCGTCTGGGACGCATGCTGCATGGAGGGAGCCAGCGGGATTACAGAAGCATGGCTGGCAAGGGTCAGCGTCCGCCGGGAACACCTGACGGGAACAACGGGGTAAATCTCTTTGAACTCCTAAGCTCCCTCCTGGAAGAGACGGCTCCGGCATGCCGTACCCCTTCGGGCCGGAAGTAGCCATCTGCGCAGCTCTGGCAGTTGATGCCGGCCGTATTGTTGCTGCAGCCGACGCAGATGCCGCCACCCTCGTACATGCCCCTGGTGCTCAGACTCTCCCTCCGGTCAGCGACCGTCTGATTGTAGTAGCACTCCTCCGACTTGCCATGACAGTTGCATTCTGGGAGATATAGCATAGAGCGTGACGGGCACAGGCTAGTCGTTAAGCGTCTCAGTAGTCATCGCACCACAAAATACTCCGCCTTCTTATTTTAGAGCTCAGCTCTCTCTCTCACCATCCATTTTACCCAAACATGAAAAGGCCTTCATCACCGTAGCGATGCAGTTATACCATCGCTGGCGCGACCTCCTTACTCTCGCACACATGCCGGGTCAGGAACGTCCCTGCCATCCACAGCTGCTGGTGATAGCCGGGGCAGCACTGGTCACAGCTGTCCCCGCAGGTGTTGTCCTCGCACTCGCAGCTGAATTTCTGCCAACAGCAACAGCGGTGGTCAAAAGTCAATGGTGATAAGCCGGATTGAGCAGGCCGACTCCCCAAAAAGGCCGGGACCAAAATGGGCAGGTGGATTCGGCGGCGCTGAAGTGCGGAGAGCAACCCCCCCTCCCCCGTCCCCCATTTTACCTTGGTGCCATTGTTCAGCGGGCAGGCTTTGGCATGTCCGTAGCAGATGCACATGCCCCCGACCGAGATGTCCTTAATTGAGTAGTAATACTGCGGGCAGGACAAACGAAAATGGCACAGTGTCACACGGCAAGATCCTATTTCATCATTTTCGGCTCTAAATGAAAGTCCGGGCGACCATGGGTCGGAGCGGCGGGGGGAATGTAATTAAACCGGCAATTAAGCAGCTGGGCCAGTGACAGTCAGATATCAGAGGCGGGCCCGGTTACAGACAGACCCCTGATTAAAGTGCTGACCCTTTAACCGAGGTAAAGCACCGAACTCTCTTTATTGTTATGAGTCTACATCGGGTGATCCGGCCCATGATTGGGTGATCCGGCCCATGATGGCACTGCAATGTACAAAGCAGTTTCAAAGGGACTCGTTGGTATTCACCATTCATTACGGTGTGTTCCCAGTCACAAAAGCCCAACTGAAAGGTCCTTCGGTGAGACTACACCGGGACCACATGCTATAACGAGCGTGACCCGCAGGTACAGCCATATCTGTTAATTAACTAAATCGCAAGCGCAAACCTGGTGACTGAAAAATGCCAGATTTAAAAAATGATCAGCTGGATTGAAATGATGTCTTAATAGTTCATTTTAAATCATCTGGCAAGATTACACTGCAAAAGGAGATAATTATGTGAGTTAGGCAGGCCGAATAAAAGTCACATTAACAAATCCGTTTTGTCACTGCTACTGGTAACTGGACACGCGTCCGAACCCGTCTGGTGACGATCGGGTCGACGTCCCGCGGGTCATTGAGAGCCAGGGTCATTAGGTCGGCGTTCAGCGTCCGGATTCTCTGGAAGCGCAGGCGGATGTAGCGGGCAGAGGTGAAGTTCAGCAGGGCTGGGGAGGGATCTTCAGCACTGGGCCTCCCATTGATCAGGGAGGTGTGGATCTGCAGCCGAAATGGCAAGAACAAAAGTGGACATTAAGCAATAAGAACCATGGAGAGCGGGGGGGCTTCAGAGCAGGGCCGGTAGCAATTACACAAATGGACACCATATTTACTCAAACACCCAGTGCAATTACCCTCCTTACCTGATTAAAAACACACAGCCTAAATTACAGGCCAGATCTCGTGCTGATTGCTATAAAAAGAGGTGCATGGGGGTAAATTCCAGAGCAATTAGTACCTTTTTTAGCACTCTATTTAAGAGTGCTTCATTGCCAATCTGCAGGGCTGGCCTCTAATCAGCCGCCGCATCATCAGCAGGGAGCATCGTACGCAGCATCACTCTGCCAAGTCCGCAATCGTTGCATCACACTGCCGAATCCACAATCATTTTCATGGGGCATCACTGTGCTGTGTCCGTGATCATCGCGTGCAGCATCACTCTGCTGAATCCATAAAGACCGCATGTGGCATCACGCTGCCGAATCCGTAATCATCGCGTGCAGCATCACTCTGCTGAATCCATAAAGACCGCATGTGGCGTCACGCTGCCGAATCCGTAATCATCGCGTGCAGCATCACTCTGCTGAATCCATAAAGACCGCATGTGGCGTCAACGCTGCCGAATCCGTAATCATTGCGTGCAGCATCACTCTGCTGAATCCATAAAGACCGCATGTGGCGTCAACGCTGCCGAATCCGTAATCATCGCGTGCAGCATCACTCTGCTGAATCTGCAGTCACTGCATGCGGCATCACGTTGCCAAATCCACGTTCATCGCATTTTTCAAGTGTCCTGAAGGCCAGATCCTCATTCTGGAACTCCGAAACTTATATACTAAGTGGTACGATTAAAACATGATTTTTTGATTTATGGACATCATGTTGTATAGTACGACACATAATTTTATGCGATGATGTATAAAATTCTCCGAAAGTCGAGGTAATAATAAAATTTAAAATTATTTCAAAGCTCTCCACGCTTGGACTTTTCCTCAGTGTGTCTGTGTGTCCCAGGGTACTCCTCTCTCCACTGGCGACCCCCCCGGGTGGGTCAGACCACTGCAGTGAAGGGAGGGGGGTGCATGACTTGCGGGGAGCAGGGCTGTGGGCCGCGTGGGTGGGTCCGTGTCTTTTGTGGGACACACGTGTCCGTTAATGAGAACTACTGTACACTGCTGCCGCTTTAACGTTCCCTAATTGCCGATTTGAAGAGTAATTTCAGCGCACAGCCAAAGTCGTTAGCCATGCCGGGGCTAATGAGCGCCACATGCGGGTCGGGCATTTTCAGATGCGCGTGCGGGGGTGTCCGCCCTCCCCAGGGGGAACACGGTCTGGCGCATGAGGAAACAGACTGTGGCTCGTTGCCACTAAAAATCCAGGACTACTTTAATAAATATCCACGTATATAAAAAGGTATGAAGTTAAAATCATGACCAGTCTGGATAATAACTTTGTATTGTTCGTATAAAAAAGAATAAAGAGGCAAAAAAAAGGAATTCACTAAAAGATAAAGCTTATACCAAAATAAATACTTTCTTGCAAAATCAAACTAGACTATGATCTAGTGGGCTATTATTATTGTTATGATCATATAGATAAACTCAGCAATAATTATTGTACAATAATTATTATCATTATTGTCGTTTTAATTATTATTATATAGATAAACTTGACGATAACATAATAAGCTCAAAATGCCAGAATGCAAGAAATATCGCAGCTCATTGCTACATTATATTGTGCTCCAATGGAACCAACCAAAATCACACATTTATTTCGTAAATAAACCAATCCATCAAAAATGAGGCTTCATAATGACTTGCATCCCTGGTGCAGCGCTTGGTGAGACCACCTCTGGAGAGTAGAACAGCATGTCGTCTTCTCCTGTGCTCTTTCACAAGGTTATGATACACATTTGGAGAGATTCTGGACCATTCCTCCACAGGGATCCATTCAAGATCAGCCACATTCTTTGCAGCAAGACAGAGTCTCAATCCAACAGAAAATTTGTGGGCAGAAATTAAAAGTGTGCGATAGGAGTCCTTCACCCCCGATCTGTCAGGGGAACTGGGCCAAAATCACAGCAAAATATTGTAAGGTGCTTGTAGGTCACCCGGAACTATTTAAAGTCAATGCTACCAAATGCTGACAGTGTATGACAACTGCTGACCCACAGGAATTGTGATACGGTGAATTAAAAGCGAAAGAATCTCTGTAAACAATTGTTGGGAAAAAGTAGATGTCATAACTATAGTTTGCTAACATGAAATCTGTGGAGTGGTTAAAAAATGAGCTTTAATGACTTCAACCTAAGTGTATGTAAACTGCCAACTGCATCAGTTCTCCTCATCAGTGCAGTCCACAGCTTTTCCATTAGACTGCAGTCTGGTGACTGAGACGGAAAGACCATCCTCAACCATGTCTCAGGGTTCTGGCACTGGAAACCAGACTGTCAGCCAAAGTCACTTCAAACTCCAGAATCCAGGTAGAATCCATTAAGCCATCTGACCTCAATTAATGTCTTAGAACAACACCGATTTGTCTCATGTGACCACAGCACTTTGGTCCAGTCATGATTTTAAATCACCTTCGGAAAACTGGAAGCTCCGGCTTCTGTGTCTCGGGTCGGAAAAAACTCTCTCCCTGCAACCTTTCCAAGGAGCCTCTAGCTATGTAGGTGGCATCTGGTGGTGCTTTTTGAAACCTGCTGACACCAAGATGCCACCAAGGCTTGCCATTCTTTCACAGTGATTCTTGGGGGGTTTTTTCTCACCATCCCCCTTCCTATCCTTCCTATATGTGTTTGTGTCTCCTACCTGTTAATTTATGAATAATTGTCCTTACTGTGTTCAGTGGTATTCATTTTTATCAGATTTATGAAGGTCTGCAAAGATTTGTCTCTTCTGAACTCTTTTCAACCTCATTTTTATGTCCAGGAAGTGATGTGACGACACAAAGTTCCTTAAAACTTAGATGAAGTTACAAAAGATGAATTTCACTCATGGTTTAAATTTGGTAGATTTTATCTCCTTAGGGGTGCAATTAGTTGTGAAACTTTTTTTTAGAGGAAACAGATTTTTAAATAAATCAATAAATAATTTTGGTTGGTTTCATTGGAACAGTAATAAACTAGGATATTTTTTACTTCTTGGCATTTTTGCATTTATCTCTGATTAATACGATTATTTTTATAGTATTTTAGTGCATTTCCTGTCAGGGGTGTCATAATTCTGGAGCTCCCTGTATATATATGTCATTGATTTTAATCCAATCTACTCCTTGACACTTATGACGTATTATAGCTCTTGTAAAGACTCCCACAATACATTTCTTTCTTCATTACACTGATCTTAAAACTATTTATCTTTACAATATCTACCAATCCTCTCTTCGTATTCATCACAATGTAATATAAACCTAATCCACACACACACACACACACACTATAGCCAAACAGACAACAATTCACCTAACTGCATGTCTTTGAGCTGTGAGAGGAGCCAAGTGGAAAACCAGCAGTAGGAGAACAGGTGGATTCCAGACAGATAAATTCGGGTGGAATTCGAACCCCTAACTCTGCAGGTGTGAGGCAACAGCGCCCCCACTGCTGGGCATCTCATCAAGTAGCACTTGCACACATCATATGACCACTTTCCTAGTGGGTAGAATTCCTGCCCAGGCTAATTCAGTGACGAAAGGCTGACAGAGACTGTCTCACCTCGCCATTTTCCAGTGGGTGGATCTTGGAGTAGAAAGAGGTGCAGATGACCTCGTCGTCTTGGGCGTAGGATGGCGGGCCGGTCCTGGGCATGATGTTGAAGCGGGTGAGGCACTCAGTGTCTGTGATGGCATAGTACTGCCAGGGGGTGTAGGTGACACCATCCAGAGAGCGCTCCAGCACCCAGTTTCCGGGACGAGGAGAGTTTGCTGCCTTCAGGATGACATAGGCAATCTGGAACACCTATGGAGAGCATTGCTGTTTCAGTGCAAGTAATGACTGCCTTCAGACCAGAGAGTCAACTAGCTTCTGCCACTCAAACTACTTCTGAATGTGATTGAAGCTCCAAAAGGTTCTCTCCAGCAATGCAACCAGAACAGAGCTACCTCTGAAGAGTCCAGGAGCCCTGCTGGCTATTAGATTATGATTGTGCTCCCATTGTTTATTACTACAGCAATGTCAATTCACAGTGACCTTCCCGGCCAGAGAAAATGAGGGCTAACCTATTTTCTGTGGTCCCATTCTCTGTCCTCTTCTGCATCAAAGCACCTCAGGGTAGATCGGCTTGCGGTTCTAGGTAACCGGAACCATGGCAGGGTGATATTACACTATCCTCCTGGGTCCTTACTATATCTCCCTAGAGCACTGGATTTTCACCGAAGTTCTAGATACATGCTAAGGGACAGGATGACACTGACATCCAAAAAAACTTCTGTCACCAGTGTTTACAGCCGCACACCTTTCCGCTGAGGATAGACGCATGAACCGTAGTGCGATATCAACTTTAAAAATGACTCACTGCTCCTGTTATCTGCCTGCAGATTGCAGAGTTGAATTTCACCATTTACAACAGGAGATGAAGCCGTCACGCTGGCATTCATAGACCCGACTGAAAGCAAATAGCGTCCTGCTCGGGTATCGGGGAGAGAATTACAAAAGATCTTTGTTTTTTGTTTTTTTGTGCGTAGGGACCAGGAGCGGGGTGAGACATGGACAGTCCTCTCGAACCCGTTGATTGACAGCACAGATCTTAGTGAAGACAGGGGAGGTCAGATGTAGCCCCGTCTGTTTTGGTGTAGCGCGGATAGAATATGACCTGGTCAGCGCATTGGGGAGAGGCAGGTGGAGGATGGGGCAGGGAGACTGTGCCAGTCTCAGTTCCCTCCACGGTGAGAGCCGCCCAATTCTGCTCTGAGCTGGGATCATGCTGACAGGTCCAGACACACATCACCAAAATGACCTACCTGAAATCATTCTCATGTTATTATTCTCGGGAATTAATTTGGTTTCGCTCAGGACCACGAAGGAGTGCGGGCAGCATTTCTTTTACCGCGAACAAAGTGTCCGTAACCCTGACAGAGCGAAAATAGCGAAGGTTGTGTGAATATCTTAAACACTGGTCTCACATAACTCATCACACATAACTCATCACACATAACTCATCATATTCATGTGGCAGTAGGCCCAGTTCAACCACTGG
>JABFEB020000006.1:64708-85381 GCA_019775895.2 Stomatorhinus ivindoensis | reverse complement strand
CTCATTCATCCATGGTTATGGGTTCTATTACTACACGGATACATACGTGAGCCTCATTCATCCATGGTCATGGGTTCTATTCCCGTTCCCAGTGCCTTGCATGTGGAGTCTGCATGTTCTCCCTGAGCTTCTCAAACTGCCCTGGTTTTTTACTGTGGTCCAAACGCATGTTGTAGGGTTAAGTGATGTCGATAAATTGTCCATTGTGTGTGTGTGTGTGTCTGTTTGTGTGTGTGTGTGATGGAAACTCGTTATTTTGACCTTATAGGAGCCAGTCCCCATTAGAGAAAACTCATTTTTTCTAAAATCCATGACTGCAATCAAAAAACTAAAAATGTATAAACTCTTGTATTTTGTTTTCAGGGCTGGGTGGGGTTAGGGGTGTTAGGGTGGGGATGAGCATTTTTCCCATAGCAATGAATGAGCGGTCCCCACAAAGATATGATTACAGGTCTGTGTATGTGTATGTGTGTGTGTGGGGGGGGGGTTTGCTCTGGGCTCCCTGGATCAATTCCAGGCTTGCAATGATCATGAATTACATAAATTACATCGGACTAGTGTTTATATTGATAGGGAAATCACAGTAATTATTAACTGGAGGAGTAATTCTCGAAGGCACCAGCTCCAAATAACAATCAGTCCGCTGACACGGACATTTCCATGAATCCAGGCGTTTTCTGTGCCACACAGGGTGAGATGTCGCACAAATCAGAGAGTGACCTGAGAAGGAGCTCTGAACAGGTGGAAACACACAACTCACTACAGAGGAATATTGCCTGGATCAGCCACTCAACATACTTTGCTGTTACCGGCCACTGTTACAGACTCGAGCTGATTGCACCGGAAGCTCGTGTGTTCCTATGGTATCTCCAAGTCGGTATCCGCTGGGTTCCTCTCACAGACCAGATCTCGGGTGGGTCAAAACTGTCCTTTAGAAGTGTTTTGAAGTGTTTTTGAGTGCCTTCCCATCCTGAATTCATCTCATGCTATATGCTGTGCTTTTCTCAACCGACCTTAGGTCAGAACGACCCCGAATGGGTATATGATTGCTGAAAATGGATGTAACGTTACACTGATGTCCAGAAAACACCTTGCGCACGGAACAACACACACACATCACATTATCAGTGGAAAAAGAGCAAGTCTTCTGAGACGGCAAATATGTAAGAAATGAACCTCGTTTTCTTACATTCCATTGTTACTGCACCCAGCTCAAACGCATCATGCAGAATGTGTGTAAGCTTATCAGCCGAATCAGCATCCTGGCCTCTGTCTGTCATTACAGAGATGAGCAAGTCGGAACCTGACTCACAAACAAACGAGCCGCGGTTCCAGACCGTTCTCCCTCTACGCTCCTGACTGCTCATCATAACGAAGAAATATCTTCCTCGTCGAACTAATTCGTAAAAGCGGACTGCGGTGATGTCACTCCTCCAGAACCGGATAGAAAATGACGTGAGCGGCTACGTTAGCCCATCGGACCCCGGCCCGGCGAGCATAGCAGGTGCCCGTGATTTACTACGTAAAGCTACGTCCTCGCACCCGGCCTGTCTGCTCTCAGGCTTGCGAAGCACTTTTCCGAACCGTGCTGCTGGCCGGGTCGCGATATCAATAACAAATCTCTCTCCCCCAACAATTTCCGCCCCGTTCCGCATAAATGTACACACACCTTCAGATGTTTTATGAATTAAATTACATTTTTAAATAAAAAACGTTGCTCCTGTTCTCCTCCCCTATTTACCCCTGATGCGACGTTTGATGTTTCTCGCCCAGTCCAGCATACCAAGTAGCTACCGTCCGAACGTGAGGAAAACGCGCCGGAATCGGGCCGACACGACGGCCTGCAGCGCTAATGCCGTGCCTCACGTTAGCCGTCAGTGTCCATGCAGGTAATAAGTCCGTCAGAGAGCCGTAATGTCTTCTGTGTAAACGCCTCCTGTCCCATCATAATATATTACGCCTTTACATAGGACTAAACTCACCATGCAATACATTAATATGTTTCAAAATCAAGGATTTTTAGAGTTTCCTCTTCTGCTTTGTCTTATCTATTTGTTCCATGAGAAATTTGGCTTCATCAACATAATCATGTAATAATCATTTGGACATTTCAATAATCTTTGCTTTCCATCCTGCAGACATGATGCAGAAACAGAGATTCCAGCGTAAGATTGAGGAATAGGACAGATCGAGCATCTTCAGTATCTCTATGAATGTTTTTTGTTGATTACAGCAACCTGATTTTATGTAGCGTTTGCTCATTTTGGATAATATTACAATCATTCATTTAAGGATTTTGATGGTTTTATTTGTTTCTTATAAACTATTGTCATAAAAGCAAAAATGCTCTTCAGTGGGGATGAACTGACACTGTTTATTTAAAGCTGAGTATGAGTATCGATGCTCGCTTTCTGGTACTCACTGGTACTCACTGGTACCAATACCAAGCATGGCTGGGGGATGTGTAAAACAATATTATGCTATTTAATAATATAATAACTTAAAAATATCAAAATAAATGACAATATTGAAATTACCAACACAAACACAACATCAAGTTGGCACTTTTAGGCAAAGAATAATGTACCAGCGTGAAAAAACGACACACCAATAATCCGCTATACGGCTTTTGATAAAACCTGCCAACCAGGAGGAAAGGGGGTGTTGATTGGGGGTGCTGGTTGGGGGTGTTGATTGGGGGTGCTCACTGGTGGTGCTGATTGGGGGTGCTGATCGTCATCTTTTAGTCTCTGTGAAAAACAATGGATCTGCAGGCCGGATTTAATTATTTAATTTAAATTTAATTTAAAAACATGTCGCAGGCCACCTAAAACCATCTAAAGCAGTGGTTCACCAACCTGAGTACCAGTTCTCAAAGCATCCTAACGCTCTCTGCACCACCATCACACCATTATGCTTGATCACGAAGAACAACATACTGGTAAAAGCTTCTGGTGTTTTTGCTGCACGGGGGGCTGTTGCAGACTGCGGCTGCGGTGTCTCTGTGCTCTTTACGTTTAGCTTTTAAACATTTAATAGTGTGTATAAACTTATTTTTTAGCCGCCTCTTCGTGTTTCAGCAGAACATAGTCTGCTATGTTTTCGGTTTATGGTGCTGTTTATCACTAATGATATAGCTGATACATTGTCATGTGGTATCACTTATAGGTACTGGTGCATTGTCACAAGGATGAGTATGAGTACATAAGCAGTATATCAGACCAAGTACTGATACTAGTATCGGTATCAGTTTTGTAATATTTTTCAGCTCTAGTTCTAGTATTCCTATTCTTCAGTATTTGAAAACATCAACTAATGCTCATTCAGATTATTACTTAAATTATGATATGTGCATAACAAGTATAGACCCTTTTTCCGATAAACAGTTTAAATTAATTCTCTGAAGATCAAGTCCATATAATAAGCATTTTATAACTTCTACACCAAGACTTTGTAACTGACCAATCATCATCTCCACAATTTTTTTTGACATATATTCAGAGCCTTGAAAATTACAAGACATCCTATAATAAGTCCCCTACTGGCACGCTTCTTTAAAAGCATAATTGAACAATTTCAAATTCAGCAGACTGACAGGTCCAATTTGATGGAGGCTCTTTATTCTTTTTAAACACTAAACACATGGCCCAGTGGTTCCATTCTTGATATAAAATTCCTTCTCCCCTTACTGAGGAACGCTCCCTGTCCATTAAACCGGTTGCGCATGTAGCTCAAAACAAAGTGGGAATATAATTTGAAGAACGCCCCCTAGGGGAGGGGGCTGGTTGATGCAGGGGGGAAACAGATGCCAGCAGCCACTGTTTTCTCCATTTTTCTAACATTCAATAGTATTTCCACATCAGAGAGCAATATGCTGACAGCCAGTGGAAAATGATGCAGGTCGTGGGATTTGCAGATACTGGAGGCGGGCAGATGCGCGCTGCTTGCTGGTGCTGGCGTCGCGTTATTGGCAATCCGATACGGCGGGTCTGCGGGGAACGAAGCCGGCCAGCTAGGAAATGTCTGGGGCCCCCAGCACTACACGAGACGCGACTCGGGGGAGACGGCAAACGGAACTACATGGGCCGGGATGGAAGAACGGAATGGGAATTATTTCGGTATGGGATTAGGAATGGATTTAAGAATGGTGGGATAAAAACTAAATATTGGCATTGCAGCAAGAAAAACATTAAGGATGTGTGTCAGGATATGGGGAGGGTTATAGTGGGGGGGTGGGAATCCAAGTGTGAGGCCAAGAAGAAAAACACTGATATAACTGGATATTGAAGTAAATGTAGAGGCTCCTCATGCAGTTTCTTCCTGTCCGGAGTCATCTACCGCGTCCCCCCCGCATCTCGCACCAGTGACTCTGTCAGGTAACAGCAGTGCAACGCTTCTCCGCCAGTGGCTAAACTGTTCGTCAAAGTTCAGCGGTGATAATGTATGACGTACAATGGAGCCATTTCGGACTGCAGGTTAACGCGGGCGTTGGCAGGAGCGTCACGCGTCACGTGGCGCGACGACGACAGTGGGATTCGGCCTGTTCCAGAAGCTTCAGGGAACCCGGCGACACATTCGCGCTCAAAAATGTCTGCTGGGTTTTCCGGCAGCGTGTAAACTTGAGGAGAGGCTGGATCACACAAACCCCCCCCCCCCCCCACCCCGACCCTCAGAGTTTCGGGGGTAGACCGCAAGCGCCAGACCTCCCACAGCCTCAAGTCTGAAGAGGCCATTGGGGACGAAACCACAAGAAAAACACCTCAACTAGTGCACTGCAGTCAACCCTGACCAATCACCCCTCTTCGCACATATATCCACTGACACAAATCTGCACTCATAACCCAGGGGACGTTACAAAAGTATGACATTGTGGACAAAAATACAGCAACTAACGATACTGTAGCCAGAGAGGGCTACTTCCTCTCCACTAGATCAAATAACTTATACAGAAAAACAAAACAAACTATCACGCATGCACACTGTGCAACCTGGTCCAGCTTCATGCGGCATACTCCTATTACGCAATGTTACGTATCGCAATTGCTTAGAAAATTGCGTTCTACAAAATCCTCAGTTGTTTTCCTTTTTTCATTACATACAATATATCTTGTACACTACAAAAATAGGTATGGACAGCCATTTATGTATTGGACTAGCAAGTCCATTTCCAAATAATCACCCAAGCGCTCGCGCCAATTTATGAAATTGTATTCCCAGCCTCTTTTCATCAGCATTGACTAAACAGAAGTCAGACTGGATTCAGCGCCACTTTCCGCTGTCTTTGCCATAGAATTAAGTATTGATTTTTATAAATCTGTTTCTCCAAAAGCATTTGGAGACCCAGTTCTGAAGAACATTCCTAATGATCACAAAATTGTGGGTGTCCTCGACTGACAAAGTGACCGGAGTGGAAAACAAACACACACCAGACTGAAGGGAATCGAACAGTCGAAAACAGTGTTAATAACTGCAGAATATTGTGTGTGACTCCGAGCATGAAACTGTAAGACCAGGCAGCGACGCTGAGAACCAAACAAAAAAACACAACGCTGATGATTTATTTAAAAACAAAAGTCACAGATACGACGATCGATAAGGTGAAGCTACTGCTTAACTATATTTGAGTAATGAGCAGGTTCACATCTGTTTGGCTTGGGATTTATCTATATAGTTGCTAAAGCTTATATTTTGTAACGTTTACCTTTAGCACGGGACGTCAGATGGATGGACAATGCATCATTGGCGGGCCCAGGATAAAAATCTCCCAAAAAATAGGCCGTGTGTACTTCAGTGGAATTTTAAAGCACAAGCGTAGCATTAAAATCACTTACTGTTGCGCAATAGTTTGTGAAAGTATCAAAAACCTGGCACAGCCTGCACATGCGCTGCTGTGAAACCCACCGCTCAAAGGCGTTCACAGGGATCAAGTATCAAGGATTCATTTATTCACATCCATTCAGTCTGAGAGGAGGGGACGGAGGAAGACTGGCAATCGGAAACTCGCTTCAGCTGCCCGCCCGAGGACCGGGGGAGCCGTACGGCCGAGCAGACAGAAGACTGAGCCTCCAGCCTGAACACATAGCGCAGCTGACAGGGTGAGCAGCATCTTCTGTCCTCTTCTGCTTCTTATCTAGACTTACTGAAAAACCTTCACACAAATACTCACACAACTTGTGCCTCTGACACTTCATCATATTGTCCTGTATATAAACATTTAGACTTTGCCCCATACATAATATTAAGATTAATTGCTCTCAGCTTTTTGTGCTCTTTCGAGAAAAAAAAATAACGAGCTTAATTTTGTTGGTTAACTAACCATTAGATGCACAGTATGCATTTTATCGCTCTGACCACCGATATTCATCATGACAGCACAGTATAAAAAACGCACACCGGATGAATCATAACCTTAACGTGTATTTAATGTATATGGGAAATCTAAATTGAGTTAGACACTTTAAAATGACCTTAACAAGCTACAAACATGATCATGCCCTCTCTCTCTCTGAGCACTATTAAGAGCTTCAGTGCAATATATCATGCATACAGATGCTCTTCTACTTACGAACTTTCTGACATATGAATGAAGAGGACTGTAAGTCCAAATTGTGTTCATTGGGCTCCCGTTTCCTGTCCGCAACATCTGTTTTTTTTTCTGCGCACCAATTCCACCTAGCATCATTTCTGGCCGCTACTCCCGCAGCAGCGTAGCGTGCATACTCCCAGCATCCTAGTTCTTTGTACTTGCGTATACCCATAAAATGATGTTGAATAACGACTTACGAACATTTCAAATTATGAACTGCCATTTGGAACGCATCTCATTCGTAAGTAGGGGAGCGTCTGTAATAAAAATCTGTTTTTTCTCAGATTTCTGAGGATGACTAAGTAAATGTCAACCAAAGGATCGACAGTGAAGACTGAGGAATTTTAAAGCAAGCAAGGGATAAAATCTCTGAAAATCAGAGTTTCGGAGGCGTCTGCCGAAATATCAGAGCCACTTAACATCTCTGTGAGGGCAACCTGTTAAATCATTAAGAAATGAAAAATCAACGGCACTGCCAAGATACAGCCTGGAAGGCTGTCCGCCCATGCTGAGCAGCTGTGATTGGAGGACACAGCCGGAGGGGCACCCTTGCGCAGCCAATGGCAGAGGTTCAATGGCCAACCTGGGAGAGAAGGTACATGACGCGTTGGACACTTGGGCGTCTCCACCCCTCACCTCTTGGTTGACAGGATTAAATTGAACTCCAGCTCAGTGTGGGAGGAGCTTGCATCCCCTCCTGTGTCTCTCTTTGCTCCACAGGTTATGCGGCCCACAGTGTGTTTACTGACTGGAGCACTGCGATGGACAGATGTTACAGTCAAGGTGAGAGCTGCATTTGGCCCTCTGCTTTCTGGCAAAAGCTTGTGATTTCTGCTACTCTGGTTGAACAGAAAAGGAGGAAGCCATTACTGAAAATAAGCCACGTCACACTATGAAGATTCCAGCAATCTCCTCTCTGATAAGTGTAGCAGTTTAGACTATATGTATTTATTTGTTGTAAAAGCCAAATATTAGGGCTGGTACGTACTCAACACAAAGGAGTCAAGACCATCCTTTAAGCCAAACACAACAGCGGGAGCCGTATGACAAAGTGTTTTCTCTGTCAAAACCGCTGGACTGTGCATCCATTTACCCACCATCGATCCATCCACCTATCCGTTCATTTATCTGTCCATCTTCCACAACCACTTATCCAGTCACGGTGGGAGTGGAACCCGTCTCAGCAAGAAAGGAGGATAAAACAGGCGACACCGGTCCCCCACAGGGCACACACTCACCGTCAAACACCAAGTTTTATCAAGTTCCAAGTCCTATTCATCACATACAGAGATATGCACTGTGTGTAGTGAAACCCTTTTCACATGTGCACAATCTGGGAAGCCGATAGAAGAGAGAAATCGTCATTACTCAAAGGGACAGTGTTTGTGGACGTGACAAATTAAACTAGAAACTATCCGGTTGACAAAATCGTCTGGGGACAGCGATGCAAAGCAGCAATGAGTGACTTAAGAGGGATAAAAATTTACGTCTTTGGGCAGCATAGCCAAAGTAGACACAAGCGGCAGCCCATGAGCAATCTGCGAGCAACTTCAGCGGATCTGCCAAGGAGAGAAGGACTCCAGCGAATGGTCAGTGTGTCGAGTCGGCAAAGGCTCCCCCAAAGAACCACACAGCTGGGGCGTCTCACAGAGATTCTCAAGGCCTGAGCGCTCATGCCAATAACTAATTTCTCTTTGGTCTCCGCTGACACTTAAGGTCCCTTACGTCGACATTAGAAGTCTTCATATTTGAACTAAATATAGTAAGAAACATCATTTTATGTTTTCATAAAATGTGATACAATCAATGAGGTGATACTAATATCCGTCATTTTTCTTCTGATTGCTAAAACGCTGCCAATATGAGACACGGAGATGACCGCATAAAACCCGGGTCTCTGTTACATATTTACGATGCGTCATTATTCTCTAAAGCACTTCGCCTCCTCGCCTCCGCCCCCACCTGCCACGGCCCGCCCGTCACAGTGATGCATGGTAGCCATCACAAGGCCACCGCACTAACCACACTGTGACTCACAACGCCAGCGATGACCAGAATCTACAGTGAGTGCGGTGAGACATTTGGCTGGGAGGGAGGAAGGGCGGAAGTGGTTTTCCTACCACCCATGACACAACACAAGCACTGTAGCTCAGGGTTATTCGCAACCAGCACAAGATATACAGGTTTACATCTGTTTCCTGGACTATGTTTAGTGCATGGAAATGGCGTTTTTCATGCTAAGTTTAGCATCCCCCCCACAAAAAAAGCTGCTTTTGACTGTCTTTGTATCTGTCTAACAAAGGGTTCCTGTTAATAGACATATGTACCAGAGAGCCCTTGGGGAAGGGCACAGAATCACCCTACCACGACAGGGACAGGGACAAAAGCCCAGAGCGCCTTAATGCGTCCGAATGAAACGTACAGTGTTCAGTGGAGCGTTTGCACAGATCCGTCTCTCCGTCCATTCTCAGCACATTCATTTCTCAGCGTCGCGTGCCGGGTTAGCGGAAGGTGCGGGCACATGAACGAATGCGCGTCACCGTGCAGGGTTAGCGGTAGTGCGGGCACATGAGAAAACGCGCCTCGTCGCGTGCCTTGACTATAGTGTGGCCTCGTGAACAAATGCGCGCCACCATGCAGTGCTTGTCCGGTTTTGAAATATCACAAATGCATGTAGACAACCGGCATAAATTAAGTAGATAATACTGTCAATGCAGACTATTTGCAACCATACAGCTCATTTTCTAGATAAGACATGTCTAGATTATATGAGCGTAACCATTGCAATCACAAAATTTACAAGAAGAATTTAAAACTAAACCTATGTAATAATGTAAGAAACTAATTACCACTGAAAATCTGTAAATCTTCTCCGAATTAGAATTTGACATTAGGCTGGAAAAGTGCAGTTTTAAAAATAAAGTGAACTGCACAAACAGATCAACAATCGCAAAAGACCCCTTTAATAATTTATTTATGAGCTTGTATTATGTGATATTACTGTTAAAGCAGATCTTGTTATAGTCCAAGACTCGTTCCCTGGCTGGCCCATAAAGTTCAGAAAGAGTTATCTTTTTCTTTAATTCTATTGATTTGCTTTAGCTGTTACTTCAGTAAACGCTGCACTCACCCCTCTGCTGAGCTTGGCTGAAGGGCCATATCAGCGATATGACAGCGAAATGCAGCAGGCTTCTCATTTTGACTTTTCTAACTCTTCATCAACGCTGTCTGTCCAGTCGCCTCTGCGCTCTGCGCAAAACCTCAATCGGGACTTTGAAGAAGTTGAAGAAGCCCTCCCCCTCCCTGCCTCTGGAGTGGGGGCACCGCTACGCCGAATGCCTTCTCTCTTTCAAAGCTGTTTATGAAGTTCGTTGCTGTTCCTTTACAAGGCAGATATATTATATATATTTCATTTTATCATTTACAGGGGGTCAGTTCCATAATGACCTGGACTCATTTAACCGCCTGCGTCTTCAAAGCCGCCTTCTCTGTGCACGTTTTAATCCAAAGGAGTTAAAAGTTAGTTAACCAATCGCGTTTCAGTGTGGTAGCATTATTGAACAGCGTTTGGTTGAAATTTTAAATGTTTCAGTTTCTTGTTACACCAGACATGTAATTCTTACTTTTGCACTAGGAAAAGACTTCTGCATCCCTGAAACACTGAAATAACTTTTACGCGGGTACTCTACGTACACTGTACTTGCAGATTTACTTATTTTTGCTTAATGCTCTTAATATCTGTGGTGTTTCACTTGCGCAAATATTCATTTATTTACGGAGACCCAAAAAGTATCTGCATTTTAGCTTGAAGATCGAGTGAGCTCTATAGTTCCATCTAGTGTCACAAAAAGTTACAGTAAGTTAACAAAAGTCAACAAAATCTTGATTAAATTGTACTAACCTTTTCCAAGAGCACTTTACTTACATTAAACTTTACTTAGATTCATGCAACTTGAGGCTGCATAGTAGCCAATTAAATTTCAATGAATTTGAAAATGACATCATCTTAAGCTAGCATGATGGGTTTCCTGAGCCTAAATCAAGCGTGAATTCGATTTTTTTCCACTGACCTAAAATTCAGAATGTGATTACTTTCTGAGACAGATCTCCCCGCTGTCAGTCACCGGCTGCGTGCGCATTGAGGAGCAGGATGATTTCGTTGTCATGAGAGGCCAATTTAGAATTCGAGACGTGTGTTGGTGTGCAGCGGACCGTGTTCTCGTGGTAAGGTCTATACCCCGCGATTGGCACTTGTTGGCCACTAACATCGAGCTGGTGATGGGAGAGAAATCATCTGCTACTCATCTCCAGTGAGTTAAAATAGTTGCTTTCCTCCTGGATCACTGTGGAAGGCTGCAGGTTCTAGAAGCATCAGTAGACCGCCATATAATCCTGAGATGTCTTGGGTGAGGTTGAGCTGGCTGGAAACACAAGTGGAGCTGTCGAGGGGATACAGGTTTCGCTGTGGAGGTGAGGAGGAACGCCTTGTGTTTGTGCAGAGCGATGAGCTGAGCAGAACCTACGGCGATGACGGAGAAAGTCACGGGGAGCCCTGTGTGTCCGGCCAAGTCATATTTTGCGATGACCCGCCTGTCACACCTGCGGGTGACAACCAGAGCGTCACCTGTCCCAAGATCAGCACCTGGGAAGCGGGCTGGAATGTGACCAATGCCATACAGGTAACAAGTGTCAGCATGCGCTGTGCGTGACATTCATTCACGAGATGGTTCTGTTGCGTGTAAATGCAGGAGCAGATTGAGAGTCAGCATTAGAGAACCAATATTATAGATACATATCAGAGGGACCACTGGACAGAAGCTAATGAAGGATGTTAGAGAATGTGCTTCGTCACTCAACGTTTGCAGATTTGAGTCACAGAAAAGCCCCTGCTGTTGATGACTGGCTGCTGGGTTAATACATTTATTCAGCTGCAAATTTGGTCATTTCAGATAAAAGTTCATTTTACAGCTTTTAGACATCGAGTCGTACTGCCTCACCTGCACCTTGTCAAAAGACTGCTGTCAGTGCATTAGGATGAAAGGCAAAACTGTATGAATAAAGGATGACTATTATGCACAATATTGGTGTTATTTTATTGTATTACGGAAAGCAGAGGTGTCAGGTTTCCGGGAAATCAACCTCGCCCACCAAGTCAATTACGGAAAACTGCAAGTAGGAAAGATTCCTTTTTTTCGGTATTTTGGAATACATTACATTTAATTAAATGTATTTTGCACTGTCGTTTGTAAAACATTTATAAGTTTTCAATTGTGCGATCAAACATTTGTGTAGCTTTTTGAACACAAGTGACTGGCCAACAATTCTGACAGTGCTGTAATGTAGACTTTGTTCTGGCACTGCGAGCTTTGCAGCATGTTCCACTCGTAACACTAATTACCAGATGTCCTCTTTATCTGGCCAAAGTTTTCCAGGGCTGAGCACAACCACAGGACCATCCATCTCTGGACTTAATGCTCTCCATTAGAACGCCACGGGTGGTGTTCAAACATCCATGCACTACTAGATTTTGAATACAGCATCAGTCTAATTCCTGGACACACCTGCTTTTAATGCATTTATCTCTATTTTAGCTGTTATTCACCTTAGAGTAAAAGGCCTTGAAGCAACGAAGTAATACACATCAAATATTCCAGGAGAAGTGTTCAACGTTTTCTCAAATTTTAGACTCTTCAAACTAGCTCCCTTTTCTTCAATGAGATCACTGCAGATTCTTGGCATTCTTTCAACCAGCTTCCAGATGTAGCCATCTGTGAATGCTTCTCCAACAGTGCTGAAGGAGTTTCCACAAGTTCTCGGCACAAGTTGGCTACCTTGCTCTTACTCATGGATCCAACTCATCCCAAGCCAGCTCTGTAATGTTTATGTCGGTGCATTCTGGGGACCAGGTCATCTGCCACAGCATTCCAACTTTTTGACAAGATGACACAATATTTACATCACCTCGAGGCGTGCATAGGGTTGCTATCGTGCTGAAAAACAAATGATTTTCAGTAAGTGTGTGCAGAATTTTGAGTGGTACTGTATCCGTGTCCTACATAATTGTTTGACCTTGAGTCTAATGAGTGCCTGCCCAGCACTGTTGTAGTTAGCACCCATTGATTCATAAAAATTTAAGAAAGGCTCGAAATTTTTGTGCGATATGTCTAGCTCTTCTGTTCTTTTGCCATTTAAGGGTATTTTTGTCCTGGGGCTACCCTACGCACTGCTTCAGAGTGGCTTCCTGGGCTTACTTCTCCTTGTCCTGGCTGCCGCCATTTGCAGCTACACTGGTAAGATTCTGGTTGCCTGCCTTTATGAGGAGGACGAGGTGGGACATCCTATTCGGGTGAGGAGCACCTACGAGGACATCGCCAACGCCTGCTGTGTGCACTTCTGTCCCCGTCTGGGGGGAGCGGTTGTCAACACAGCCCAAGGGGTCGAGCTGATGATGACCTGTATCCTCTACCTAGTAGTCAGTTGTAACCTTGCAGGCCACAGCTTTCCATACCTCCCTTTGCCCCCGGTTGCATGGTCCATCATCACCTTTCTCACCCTCATGCCTTGCATGTTGATTCGGGACCTGCATGTGGTCTCCAGGCTCAGTCTGCTCTGCTCCCTGGCCCAGTTCCTCATCACGTTCATCATTACTGCCTATTGCCTGCTGGAGGCTCCTCGCTGGTCCTGGACGTGGACGGCTGTCTCTGTAGACTTTGAGAAGTTCCTTGTGTCCATTGGGGTCATCATCTTCAGCTACACCTCTCAGATCTTCCTACCCACCCTAGAGGGAGACATGGAGGACAGGAGTGAATTCTCCAGCATGATTACTTGGACTCACATCATTGCCTGTGTCTTCAAAACCACCTTCTCTGTCCTTGCCTTTCTCACTTGGGGCAAGGAGACAAAGGAGGTGATAACAGACAACCTTCCTGCCGCTCTGCGCACTGCGGTCAACCTCTGTTTGATAGCCAAGGCACTGCTGTCCTACCCCCTGCCCTTCTATGCAGCCACTGAGGTCCTACAGACGTACATTACAAAGCGCCGTGCAGACCAGGCCAGTGGGCTCGGAACAAAGTTGCTGCTTCGGGGCAGCCTCCTTCTGCTGACCTTCCTGATGGCCACTTTCATGCCCCACTTCTCGCTACTCATGGGACTGACGGGCAATGTCACTGGGGCAGCCATGAGTTTTCTGCTTCCAGCCCTCTTCCATCTGCAGCTCAAATGGACTAAACTGAACTGCAAGCTTAAGATCTTTGATATCCTCATCCTAGTCCTGGGCTCACTCTGTAGTTTATCTGGGCTCGTGTGCTCTGTTAAGGGAATTATTGAATCTTTCAGAAACAAATGACCACGTGGTCTGCTATATAATGTCTCTCCGTTACATCTGTAATTATACTCCATGAATGTGTTAGGAAATTTTATTTGTAAGAAAGAAACAAGCAAGTTTTTAGGTCTAGCATAAATTTTGTAGTTGAAATTGGCAATTGCAGGATGTCTGACTTTCTTTGAAGAAAATAAAGGTTGTTGTGAAGGAACAGGAGCTGCACTAGACACAGGGAAGATGGCAAATAGCTGAGTCTGAAGAGATGCCGTTTGTCTTTGTTATCATGGAAATTCTCCCTTCAGTCGCTGCACTTTCTTGTGGCTTCAGCATAACTGCCAAGAGGCGAAAGTAAATCATCTTCACCAGCAATCAATCAAAATACATCAGATATATTTAATCTTTATTATTTTATTAGTTGCCAGAGATGTCAGGTTTTGTTTTGCTAGTCTTCATTTCCAGTCAAGTGCTACTGTGAATTTTTCTGTATCTAGGTGTTATGTGTAACTTAAACAGAGATGTATTAAGTTGCAGTTTCTTTATTAACTAGTTGATGTAAAACACTGTAAAATGTGACAGAAATGTGCTTCACGATGTTACTGTCAATTTTCTGGTTAATAACTGCTCCCAAGACAAATCTAGCAACAATGCAGCCGACTCTAAGATGATTAAACAAATCAAATGATTCAGCCTTATCTATTATTTACTGTAACTGTAGACCATAAGTAAGCGCGTGTCTTATTATAACCAAGGAATATGTCTTCATACAACCATGTTTGATAAACCACACATATTTTTACAAGGGTAACACTTGTTTGCGTGTGCTCTAACTTGGCCATGCTAGGTGGCCATAGCATCGTGCAGTCGTGTAGATGCGTAGCGCGTCTAGCCGGCCGCGCCGACCCACGTCAAGACGGGCCGTCTCTCCGAGTCTGCCGATTGGTCCTGCCAGTTCGGAAAATGCCTCGGCTGGTACCACCTGATTCGACACCCCCCACTTCGTTTCCGGGCTTAAAACAGAAACGGAGTGCAGCGATGGACCGACAGCAGGTACGAGAAGAAGCAGCACGGGGCCCCGCGTCCTCAGTGACCACCAGCACCGCCCACCCCCGTCTTCCTCAGCATAGAAGTGCCTTTCTTATGTCATGGCGAACGGGTCCTATCTCCCAACACCCCTCCGCAGGCTGTCACTGGCAAGCATGCTGAGATTCCAGCGGGCTCCAGGGGACGCACTTGCCGTCAACAGGCGGCAGCCACCGCGCGCAACTGCCAAGAACGCAGTGAGTCACACCTCAGAACTTCACCAAAGAGGCGTCCATTTCATCCAAGTCTCCTCTAATGTGCTGGTGAGACATACAGCTTGTTAGATGCGGTACAATGTTTCATAGCGTTTCCAGGCGAGCAGATAAAAATTCAGGCTGAACTCTGAAACAACAGCGCAAGTTGCAGTATACTGGGCGCAATATTTTGAACGATTTTCTGTCATTTAGCGTCTTTCTTATTCTATATTTGAAATCACCGTCAGCCTGCTTGGCAGTAAAACACGGATTTTTCTGGAATCTGAAAACAGAGTGTTTTAAATGGGTTTAGTTAAAAGTTATTCACCATCTGCTCAGTGTAAGCACTTCTTACATAACATCTATTCCATAAATAACTTTTACTCATAAAGATTTAATGTTCAACTCAAATTGCAGAAGCAAAATAAGAAATAAAAGGTGACAAAATCACAACAACGCCTGAAGATTCTCACTGAATTATAATAAAAACACATTACAGAAATCTGTTCCCTGGAACATCAGTTTAATCCACTTGCCATATTTCCGAGTGAATCGCTTCTCCGACTCGCATGGACTTACAGGTTATTTTCTCAAAATCACAATATAATTCATCTTTCAAATTTTTGTCTAGCGTGGTTTTCACAGAAGGATGCATCGTGTTTAACGTTGTTTTGGTCCATAGACTATGATCTGACGCACATGTGGGTGACACTGGTAGCGCAGTGGGTAGGCCTCTTGTCTCACCTCGAGGGCTGAGTGGTTGAATTCTATCTCTGTTGTTTTTTTGGCCGCTTCTTTTCTAAGCATCGTGGATGGCTCAGTCAGTTAGGACTCATACCTGTAACCAAAATGTCATCTGTTCAAATCCCTTGGTGGATAGTGAACCTTCTTGAGCAAGGCCCTTAACCCCTATTGCTACAGGACCGGTCTGCTCCTGCTTCTTTGTCACTTTGCATAGAAGTGTCTGCTCAATAAATGGCAATATGTGCTTTTGTGTATATCTGCTTGTGGCTGTGGAGACTTCCATTCCAATCCGTCCATTTCACCAGGTCACTTGCCCACTGACCAGCAAAGGTTGTTTACATGGCCTCACCATCGCCCCCTTCTGGATCGTCATATCAAATACCAACGTTCTTTCTCCATCCACTTGCATCTACACTGTCAGTCCTTTTCAGGCATGGCTCCTGTTTCTCCTCCTTCCCCTCGTTGCATCCCTGGAACATCATTAATTGTAAGACGGAGAGGACGGATGAGCATTGGAACAGAGCCATAAGAGAGGGAGGTTCGCTCAAAACCCAAGATCAATTTGGAGCTTCGAGGCAGCTCAAATACACGGCACACATCACTGAAAATTATCCAGCAAGAACTGCGTCCCCAGTGCTTGCAGTTGTGTGTGTTAACTTTGTTTGTGTTGATACTGGCTGCTGTTCCCTGTACTGCTTGGCTCTCAGTCTCTTTTCATGACACCGGTTCTGATGTGCCTCTGCTTGCAGCAATCTTCATTAACTTGCATCTAAATTAGTAACTGAAAGATAGATATGTTTGAAGCTGTTGTTTTTTCCTAATGGCATCATACATGTGGAGACATAAAAGACAAATGAGATTTTTTTTTTATGCATTTTTTTTTAATGGAGAAAGTGAGTTTTCAGGAATTGATTTTATAAAAAATAATCTATTTAATTTTTGTTCCATAATGGAAACAGTGCGAAAACATCTACATAAATATTCCCAAAGAGCACAGTCATAAAAAAATCGCGGATGTCTCAATACTTCCAGTCCTTCGGGGATTTCATCTGTCATCTATGAAATATCTGATTGGGCTGGATGCAGTTTAGGGGATCTTTAACAGTTGTTTCCAAGCACAAAATGCGTTTCTCCTGTTTTAGTGCACAGCAGACACATATTTTGAAGACATGTAACATCGCATTAAGAAATGTACCTCAGTATGAAACTAAACCAAAGCGATACTACCCACACCAAATGATGCTTAGCCACTAAACACTGATCAGTTGTAGCCAAAGCCAGATACTGCTATGGAATAATTAAAAAATAAATCTATTTTTAATTAAATTTGTTAATTACTTTTTAATTTTTTCCTCTCGTCCTGCTGATATTTGTGCCACAGAGGTTTGACCTCCTGACATTCAAAGGATATTATCGTCAGGGATACAGGATGACACTTCTGTGCCTGGAAGCAGAAAGCGGCAGACAGATGTTTGCGGCTTAGAGCTTTGGCAGGGTCCAGATGCACCGTTTTTCCATGTCCTCGCGCTTAAACGTGCAGATAAGTGCATCCCTTCTCCGTTCGCCCACCTCCGCACCACCTGCCCACGTCACCGCCGTGTGATGTCAGCTCAATTCCAAGTGCCACCGGCTCCTTAAACGCCACAGTGAAAAATTGCGTGAGGAGGAGGGTGGATTAGGGAGCTCTGAAGCTGAGGAAAATGTCAGGGAGAAGCTTGTTGGAGGCTGCCAGTTCTCTCCTGCACCGAAAGGCCCGATTTATTTCCAAAGCCCACTGAAATGTCTTCTCACTGAGAGCGCCACATGGGCTCATTCGAGTCTAACATTTGATTTGGACAGGATGGCGTTCGCCCTCAGCGGAAGCTACACGACGGCTTTATTGTTCCTTCTTACGAGCCGCTTTCAGTGGCTCAGAGTGGCGAGTCCCGACCTGAAGCCTTTATTAATCAGCTGAGTGAATACGGCGAGCGCTCGCAGATTGTAAACTCCATCCTGCTGGAGGTACAATTACATTTCTGTCTGCGGCAGACAGCCAGTAATTACGAATCCATTTACAGACTTCTGAGAACAATACAAAGGTGGCGGTTCCTCATTTATATTTGGTCTGTTAAATGCCTGACAAAAGCCCCGTTTCCAGCTCCGTTTCCCAATGTCAAACGATAAGA
Organism: Stomatorhinus ivindoensis; assembly: GCA_019775895.2. Taxonomy (NCBI): domain Eukaryota; kingdom Metazoa; phylum Chordata; class Actinopteri; order Osteoglossiformes; family Mormyridae; genus Stomatorhinus; species Stomatorhinus ivindoensis. Next base: position 67,291 of record JABFEB020000006.1, on the reverse strand, counting down.
AATCAAGAGCGCACCGTAACAACTAATCAAAAATAAAAATGCAAGAAAAAATGTCAAAATGTGGCATTCAATAAGTTAACATGAAAACAATCCACTTCCAAGGCTGTCACCCTCAATAACATGAGAAATCTGCCAAAATTCAGATCAAAATGACATATTTAATAAGATGGCAAAATGTTCTGTTTAAATCGCATCACGTCTGAGGTCAACCAACAACAAAAAGGGAAAAGTATTATTCTTCCAGTATTCTTCATTCAGTTTCAGGCGGAGTACGTGAATTGCTTTTACGTTTGCTTTAGAATATTTTATTAACGCGGCTTTTATTTAACGTCAGTATACAAGCTATGTTGATTTTGATTCTGGGGGAACGTTCACTAGATACTTTAAAGAGGCAAGAAATGACTAATCAATTATCACTTATCCAGTAAAGGGGGTCCTGGAGCCTGTCCCAGGCAGCACAGGGCACGAGGTGGGGGGGGGAGCAGGCGGGCGGGGTCGCCCTACATGGGATGCCAGTCTGCCATGGGGTACACACTCACACACTAGGAGTGATTCCAGTTCATCCAGCAGCATGTCTTTGGACCCCAGTGGAGAACACCTAACAGAACGGAACACCTTGGCCGTCGGGGCTGGTTGGCAGCAGAATATCCCAAATAACCCCCCCCCACTCTGGTCAGCAGCAGACTATCAAATTGGTGCCACTTGACAGCAAATTCCCGGTCTGTTTTGTCGCCAGTGTCCCCCTGCCCCCAGCCACAGAGGTATGAGCTACAGGGTTACCCACCCCTACCCCTGTGCTGGCCCCAACTTCGACGACTGGCTATTGTAAACATACAAATATACTTTTGCCATATGATTCAAACACATTAGCTAAACATTGGTATCTGATGACACTGAATGGCACTAGCTAAGTGTAACAGCTGAGTGTTTTGGCCTGTATTGTATCATTAACCAAGTGTATATCTCCCTGTGTACTTACTCGCTTAAACATCGACACAAAACCATATGTGTCAACCTGTTTGTTTAAAATCAGGACAGGCGTAAATTTTATTATTGATTGTAACGCCATGAGATGACCTCGTTCATTGCTGCCACATCAGGAGAATCCATTTAAATTCATGAATTTCTCAGGATACATATGCAGTGTGTAGGGGCAGCTTGTTGTCTGATGAAGACGTCGATTGGAGACGGAGGCCTTACAGTCCTTAAAGATGGTGATAAATAACACGACAGAGCTCCAGTCTGGCATGGAAATCAAAAGCATGGACTTCTGCTCCGGCTAAATTCCCAGAACTGCCAGAAAGTCACTTCAGACCCTCTGAAGCCTGTGAGAAATCAGGCCTTATGGGTAAACAGACGGCACAGGTTTGTATGCCGCTACAGCTCCTTCTGGACTACAGAGAAAAATACATAATTATAGAATTGGTCATTCAAAGTCCAAATTCCTTTAATTTATTCCACAACTTTATAATATGTGTGGGAAAAAATCAAGTTGAGATTTTGGTTGACACCGAATTATATGCAGCATAACGTGCAATGAAATGCGTTGTTGTCTAGTTCCAGACAGTAAACAGAGGACACAGGTATCAGGGGCACAGGTATCAGAGACAGAGTCATCAGGGACACAGGTATCAAGGACACAGGTATCAGCGACACAGGGATCAGAGACACAGGTATCGGCGACACAGGCATCAGGGACACAGGTATCAAGGACATAGGTATCATGGACACAGGGATCAGAGACACGGGTATCAAGGATACAGGTATCAGGGACACAGGGATCAGAGACACAGGTATCAAGGACACAGGGATCAGAGACACGGGTATCAAGGACACAGATCAGCGACACAGGCATCAGGGACACAGGGATCAGCAACACAGGCATCAGGTACACAGGTATCAAGGACATAGGCATCAGCGACACAGGCATCAGGGACACAGGTGTCAGGGACACGGATCATGGACATGGGTATTAAGGAGACACGTATAAAGAGATATAACATTACACATTAAAGAATAAACACAAGTAAGACTGGGCTGTTCCTGCAATGAGCCGTAATGCCATCCTGTGTTTTCCCTGCCTTGTGTCCTGTGCTGCTTGAGCTCCCATAGCCTGCAGGGCTCATGCTACCTACACTTTCACAGGCGTGGTGACACTGGCCCACCCTGTGCCCTTTCTGCACCAGTAGGATTATGCATTTCTACACAAATATTGAAAAGTTGCTCCACGTGGCAAATGAGGCTGTTGTTTACCTTCATAAACGCCCGAGGAAACCCAAAACCTGGCCAGCTTGCCTGAGTCCTGGAAGCAGAGATGGGATTGTGTGGGCTGGGACTCCTCCTAATGTGGTCCCTAAAAGCCCCCGCTTAGACTCACACTGGAGCCACTTAATGAACATTTCCCCCCACGCTGACTTTTTTTGTCCCCCCCCCCCAGAGGGGGCTTTCCTTGTTATTGGTGCCGCCTTGCGAGGTTTTGGCTGCTGCTGGGGGAAGCTGGATTTCATGACAGCTGTCAGGGTCTTTTCTATGCTGTGGAATCATTCCAACAGGGGGCGGGGGGGGGGGGGGGGGGGGGGGGGG
>JABFEB020000006.1:44846-56082 GCA_019775895.2 Stomatorhinus ivindoensis | reverse complement strand
CTGTAGCCACTGCGTCCTGTAGCCACTGCCTCCTGTAGCCACTGCGTCCTGTAGCCACTGCCTCCTGTAGCCACTGCCTCCTGTAGCCACTGCGTCCTGTAGCCACTGCCTCCTGTAGCCACTGCGTCCTGTAGCCACTGCCTCCTGTAGCCACTGTGTCCTGTAGCCACTGCCTCCTGTAGCCACTGCCTCCTGTAGCCACTGCGTCCTGTAGCCACTGCCTCTTGTAGCCACTGCGTCCTGTAGCCACTGCGTCCTGTAGCCACTGCCTCCTGTAGCCACTGCGTCCTGTAGCCACTGCCTCCTGTAGCCAGGACTCCTACAAGAAAGAAACATGGACATCAGCCACCTGCACCCCCACGTACCACCATGAATTCATGAATCAGACCAGCATTTCTACAGTATATTCAAAGGCGTAACGTCGCTTTCCAGCTCTGGTGGCGCCACGCTGACCAGCACACTTCACATGAGTTTGTACATTTCGGTAGAGATGAGTGCTTTTGAGCACCATGAAATGCAATCTTCCTGAGCTTTGAATGGCACCCCACGATGAAGAAATCATGAGAATGTCCTCCGCAGGCGAAGCTTCAGTGTAATTTGCAACAACAGGTGCAACCCCATCTTCTGCAGTTCACCTCAGAATTCACAATCTTTAAAATATTTACGGCACAGGCTCCATAATTCAGATCCCTGCTAAGAATCCAGAGTATCTGACTCCAGAATAGAAGAAATGGTGACTATGTGTAGCCTGCACTGATTACTTTTTGCCGGCTTGGTAAACACCGGGATCCTAACTGCAGCCTCCCTGGACTTTCTTTGCAACAAAACGTGGGAAGAAAAAGATCGATTCGCATTTTCCGTGACGCAGAGTTTCACAGCTTCACAGGTAACAGTCTCTGCAGCAGAGCCACAGCTAATTGTAATATAGTTGTTTCAAAGTACATTACTCGGAATTAACGGAGCGCAGAATCCATAATTATATTTATACATAAAGGTCGTGTTTCACTTTGAGTGGTTGCATGGGTGGGTGTTTATATGCATGTGCCTGCAAATAGCACGTTAACCATATGTGATGACAGTCTAGCATCATCAAAGATTTAGAACTTATAGCTTTAATAAGTAAGTGACAAAACTCCACGCTGTCACTCGCATTTATGCAAAGACAAACATCGAAAAGTAACGAGATTCATTAGCCCAAGCAAAACATTCACACGTATTTAGCTTAGAAAACAATTGCGGGAACAAACATGCATTATTTCAGTTAATAAGCTGTGATGTTCGTGCAGCAGCCTGTGTGTTTTGCGTATGATTGACTGCAATGCACTTCTATAGTGGGAAGTTCATACATTTTTAATTGACTTCAGAGTATGTAACAGTCGCAGTGTCGTATTCATAGCGGTTTATACTGCTAGACAATGACTGAAAACAATAACCTATCTGTCTATTCAATTAAACATTGAATCAAAGGGGGAAAAGGGCATATGGTGGCAACAATGAACGTCTTGATTGAATTACATGAAGGGGTGTGGCCTGTTTTGGGGCATCTATTGTTGACAGGCTGACAGAATACACCACTGCCGTGAACTAACGAATGCACAGACACATGATATGCGATATGAGAAAAGAAATTACTAGGCTTTCCCTGTTGCTTATTAATAACTTGGTCGGGATGATTTGATTGAAGAGTTTAAATGGGTGGGAAAATCAGAAAGTAAAGTAAAAGCAGCGGTGGAAAGCTCAGCTCTGCTCCAGAAAGTAGTAAAAATCCAGAACAAGATTTTGTTTCAATCAACCGGTTGAGTACTCTATGACTGTGACTCGTTAAACTCAACTGGCCAGTTGAAATAAAACCTTGGTCTGGATTTGTACTTTCTGGGTTTGGACGTTCTACCTCTGAGTGATGGGCCTTATATTACTGCAATACTAGCATTAATTAGGTGCATCTTTAATCTGGCCTTTGGGAGGATTCCAGTTATCAAGTGGAATCATCGTTAGATGAGATGTTGGGTCACTGATGCTTGAAGAAGGGCGCTGTCTCTTCAGTCAAAAGGCATTATGCTTCTCTCGGCCCTGTGTCTTTGAGGTGGCGGGGGTGTGGAAGCAGACCCCTCTGTTAAGCAAATTGCAACTGATATTCTTAGCGTTGCGAACAGTAGGATGGAATAAAGGTAAGGGTGAGAGTTAAAATGTGCAAATTGTGCCAATGCTTTGAGCTTTGCCAGGGCTATGCCAGGAAGATAATAATCCGAAAGAACATTTTATAAGAGACAACTGTGAAGGCTGCAACAATAAGGTCTTATTAAGGGTCCAAGGCACGCAGTGCTATGGGACATTCTTGTTATTTTTATTGTTATTATTATTCTGTATATATATCCAACCTCATGCCATTCCATATTCCATATGGCACTATGTTGAAAGCAACTTTAAAAGGTGCTTAATTTCATCTCTATGAAAGGTGTGCGATATTAACTTAAATATGTGTTATTTTCGATTTCTTTACGTTGGCAGTTCTTCCCTTCCTGGTTTCCCCAAACCATTAATACATCACCTGCTAACATATACCTTTATTTTGCAGGCATATCCCATTGCAGTGGAGGTGCAGAATGAACATTATTAACATTAACATGCTGCTGCAGTTTGCCGCCTGATCGGGAGAGACATTCACAGTGACGTATCCCTTTCAAAATAAATACATATGTGCAGAATATTTTTGCACCTGCTGCCAGATAGTTTTGATATTAACCCACGCAATCTAGACTTTAATCGTCCCGTTTTGAACATTCCTGTATAATATCTAAGATTTTCTGTCCCTTTATCTAGTATGTGTTTGTCTGACACTGTCAAAAAAAAAAAAAAGTTCTATTAACCTGACAAATGATTTGTTTTAGTTAGTGGCATATTTCAGGGGCTGCATATCAATTTTTTATGAGTATGTGATTTAACATACTGCCAAAAATGTCGACGATATGGAAAAGCTCACAAACGGGGCTGTCAGGGGCTAATCCTCTCCGTCTGATCTTTACTCTCTGAGCTCGACATGAGTCACCCCCCACCCAAACTCAGCCACCAGGAGAGGGGGAGGAGACTGCTGTTTTAATTAGACAAGTCTACCTTTAGCTTCCTGGATTCATGTGCACCGCGTCCTCTCGCTAATCAAAGGGACTGTCTGAGGAGTTTGCTTGTGTTTCTCTCCCAGCCGGAATACGGCAGGATGATGTGCAGCCTTCAGCGGCGGTAACACGTGCACTTTGTCTTGGGATTCTGCTCCCCGTTCGCTCTCCCTCCCTATCAGACCTGGGCTCGTTTTGTCGGCACACCGTTGGCCCTCATCTGACATCCCCTCAGTGAATTAGAGCGCCGGGGTTATTTGGTTTGCTGCTTCGAAAGAGGTGCCGGTCGACTGTACACCGTCCAAGTGTTTTTTGACAACCCAGAATTGGCACCTTCCTGAGTTTCTGCGCCTGCTCCCCTTTCAGCGTCCAGCTTGACAGGGGCTTTGATTCTGAATGTTTACATGCAGGCGCTGCCCGGCCCCTCGGAACCGGAGCTCACGCCCCCCCCCGGCTCCGCGGCTCAGCTCCGCGTTCTGATGTGCCTCAGACAGGCCCCATCGACCGCAATGAGCAATTAGAAGCCCAAATCACATGCTGCCGTGGCCTGTTCACCGCATCCTACCTGCTCTATTCTCTAAGCATCAGTCAGACCCAACGCTGGTGTAGACAGGAGGCAAAGAGCGAGCATAAGCATCCTGTCAGCTGGTGTTACGGAGGCCAGTGAGCGACGCTGCCGGAATGCTTTCAGCTCCTCCTTGAGCAGAAAAATACAGCAAGGGCTGGCTACTCTCCCCCAAAGAAGAGGCACATGGAATGCCCCTAAATCTCTTTTATTTTCAAATTATTTTTAGTCCAAAGTAAACTACTTCTCACGTCTTTTGATAGAGAAAAACAATGAAATTATTTCTGAAGTATAGCTCCATTAGTTTATATTTCTAGTTTCACACATGGTAAATTTCCTATAAAAAACAACTACAAAAATTCAAGAGGCGTTGTCTTGGTATCTCTTAGAATAAAACTATTATGTAATATTGTTAAATTTTTCTGGTAGTTAATATTTAAACTGTTTATCTGCTAGAGACCTTGGTTGGTTATTTAGAGTCCAAGTACAGTTTTGTACAGTCTGCTATCACACATGTAGGCACAAACACAGGTGTCATTTCAAATAGCACATTGCCGTCTTTGTGTAAGTACAATACACAATATGAAACTGGTTACCAAAGAGTAAAGTACAAATACCACCACCCGGTGACTTGCGTACCATTGCAAGGGGAAGCGATACGAGCATTTCTACAGATATGCGAAGAGAACGCTCCCGAATCTTTCCACTGATCGCGCTTTCTGACTGCTGGCCGGTTTCAAGCGAATGATCCGGAACAGTCGCTCCGGCCGGTGAATAGCAGCGGACCTGGCGAGCCGCTGACGGCAGAGGGAGCCTGGCGTCCCTTCAAAGACGACGAGAGGCTTGGAGCGCCGGCGCCGCTCGCCTCGCGGACGGGGCTGCGCTGACGTCATGGGCTCGCTCGCCGCTCGCGGAGAAACAAAGTATCAGGGAGAGCGCGGCGCCGAGCATGGAGCGCGCCGGTCTGCGGGAATAAGCGGAGCGACCGGCCAGTTTTTACAACTTTAAAAAACTCTGCGGACAAACATGGATACGCTGCTCCTTCGCTCCCTGCTGATCCTCCTGCCGATCTGTGGCGCGAGGTCCCAGTTCACGGCAGGTAAGTTGAACTTTGCGGAGCGTGTGAAGAACGTCGGGGAAAGTTGGCCTCAGATGGGTGAATAAAAAGTTGTCTCATAGGGAAGTGCGATTTTAAACGAAAATACGTTTAATTACATTTCCGTTAAAATTTTTGTCTTTTTAAAATGCGATCTGGGCTTAGGTTGTGTCCTTTCCCTTCAGGAAGAGCAAACCGTAACTGCCGAGTACCGGTGGGGGAGGAAACTTGTTTTAAGCTACATTTTAGTTGCAGGTAAAAACGCAAAACCAGGATATGGTTTCGTTCCAGCAGTCTTACTAACACAGGACGTAATCGGATCACTCTTTTCACAGACGTGCTTGCCGTTTGGACACCGTTTACAAAAACGGCAAATGGAAAGGGAAAAACCTAAAGTATTAAGGAAATTTTCTTTCCGAAAGTAGTCTTTAAGACTGAGTCGAACTTACGCAAACACAATGGCTTTAAACAAACACTGCTATGCAATATTATAACTTTGGAAAAAGATCCAGCGAAGGGCTGGTAATAGGACTTGCTGATAAAACGTTTATACATTATGGAATGCCACACAGCTTAATTTTGCTAAACCTTAATCAAAATGTTAGTTTTATTAAATATTTAAATATGCAGCCTAAAACTGCATCCAGAAATTATTGTAGTGAACTTTTCTCGCTTGAATTTGATTAATTTAAACCGGTGCAACTTCTTCAGTTACTATCTCTGGGTGTGATATGGATACACCTATTTGCTTAGTATTTTTGCTACTAGAGTAGTTAATGTAGGCCTACAAAACAAACCCTGTTATTAAATCTTAAATTTCAGTGCAGTGTGGGGGAAAACATTTGTTTCAGGAGATAAATGTTATGCTAAATAGCCTATGGTTTGTAAAGTTTGCGTCCGAGATTATATTAAGTTTTTTGTAAACAACGCACGCATCAAAGGGGGCATTATTTTACTGATATTTTTGTAAACATATCAGTCATTTCCTGCCGTCTCTACTGACTGTCTGATATTGGTAAATCGATATTTTCAGTAGTAATCCGCCTCCACTTCGGGGGTAACAGTCAACCCCCCTTCTTCACCACAACCCCCGCTGTCTTAGGAATGTTTCATTATCATCCGCCCAACCTCTAAATGTGACTTTCTACCAATCTCCTTTAAAAGGTAAAAGCTGTAAAAAATCGTTACTCGCAGCTGTCTTTGAACGAGTTTTTTTTTTTTTAAACAAATGCCGTCACGTTGGGCGTTTTACCTTGTACGTTTTCTTTGTAACAATGTCGTGTGAGAAGGGTGGAGTCATGTGATCGGAACGTATTTAACATGGTAACGTAGAAAGAGCAGAGAGCAGAGGAACAAAACGTTTGACCGAAGCATCCACGGATTTTCTTCAATGTATATGTTAATCAAAAGTCGCTTGGGATCAATAATTGCAACAACTACCAAAAGTACAAAATAATGTAAATCACATTTTGTAATGTAATATAATTGACCACGTATGTATTACCTTTAATAAGCATACAGGTTAACTATTGTCTAACCTCTAAACCTGGTTATTAGAATGCAGACTGAGACTGGTTTCAAATCTGAATCATCTTCTGCTCCAGATGAGCACCAGTTTCCACACATCTGCTGGAATGTATCTAACATCATCAGATTAATTCACCACCAGGGGAAGAAGTATGAAATACAGCTGTCTATATAATTGCTAGATAATTAATCAGAAAGTCTTAACCGTGGACTAATTACATTAGTGTAATCAAAAGCACAAAATGACAAATGGCAAATTACGCATTTTGGAGGTTGATTAGCAAATGGTGTAATTATGCTTGTGGTATTGTGGAAAATTTCAGGGAAGATTCCTGTATGTTTTCAGCTGTGTCCCTAATCTAAGAACCAAATAACCAGGATGATCCTCTGTCATTTTCTGGTGCCTCCGGACAAGGTGCAAATATGAATCTACATGAGCTCTTCCAGTTTTGCCTATAGCTTGAGCTCTTGAGTGAGGTAATAGTGTTTTGTTTTTTTGTTCTTTGTTTTGGACAGTAGGTGGCGTCGTGCTTAAAGTGGCGACCCAAACCAGGTGCTTGCAAGGCGCCTTCATTTGCCAGGTGCCCTTGTCTCGAAGTTGCACATTAAACTGCACGAGAACACATTTCTTTATATAAGCTAATTTCTGTAGTATAATTATGTGTGTGTGTGTGTGTGTGTGAGAATGTACCCCATGTGACCAGTTTAACAACTTGGACTTTCTTCTACATGCCTTTTAGTCAAAAAGAAACATTAAAACTCTCTGTGTTTATACTTTAAACAGATGGAGTTCAAACAGCCTGCAATTTCTTTAAAAGTGAAATTGGAATTAATGTACTCTTTGGGGATGGCCATTGAAAATTAAGTTGTTGCCTTGGCAATGGAGTGACTGGCCAGACTGCTGATATGTAAAGGAAACGTTTTTCCCCCCAATGAATTGAATATATGTAGTGTCATCTTAAGTACTCCTTGGATTTTAAGTTTATAAAATTAAACGGCTTTATTTTTTTTAAGTAAGCATTTAAATCGTTTTATTTAAGCTCCACATTGAAAATAAGCTTAAGTGAACCTTGCCTACAGATACTAACATATAATTTGATAGGCCAAAAAAAACGGTTGGTGAACAATATACCTTTCAAGAATAAGAATTTTTTTTTTTTTTTTGTAGAATCACTCGCCGAAACAGTTGTTCTATTGGCGATTTGATTTATTGCATGCATTTACAGCAAATCCTTTTCAGATGATCATACTTATTCACTCGATGAATCAGTGACTGTGATTAACCAATCGGAAACGCGGGCCCCGTTACGACTGCGCAGCCGCAGTTCCCCTCCGAGTCGCCTCGGAATGACTGGGTCGTTCGCGGGCGAAGCCGCCCGAGAGGCTCGTCCGGAGATCAGGCGCCTCAAATCACACCGTGCTCCGGTATAATTAAGCTGGAGGGAACGGGCTGTGGCGCAGCACCCCGCGGTCCCATACAGGCCACGGTCTGGTGAGCACCGCGGTGTGCAGGGGAAGACCGGCGCTCACCGCACTGAAGTTGCTGACGCGACAGTGTTGCCTGCGTCTTTGTTTTATTGCGAATTGGGCAGGAGAAGTTGCTTATCTCAGTATGTGCAAAGGGGGTCCCCCCCTGTGTTTTTTCCCCCTCCCCACGTTCTCGACAAATCTGCTTGTAGCCTGCCATGTAGTAATTTAAAGTTGCCAAAAAAACGCGTGATAAATCAATATCTGAAACGTCAAGTTTTTTTTTTGTACAGCTATAGTCTTTTAATTTCGTTCCTTCAAAATATAGCAAGCACTGCATAATTCTCCCCTAGGTTTAATTCAGGAGTGCGTTGTACATGTTTTTTTTCAGCTTGTTACCATTTTAAGATACTTTCAGAAAAGTAAAAAAAAAAAATTGCATGTTAAAGGTTGTAAAGTGAACATTTTTTTTAGGATCCAACTACTAGAAGGTCAAAGGGAATGAAGGGTAACATTTACATTGGGGTAAATGGCCTGTTTATCTTTGGCTGATTTGAAAGAGGGCCGTTCTCTTTAACGGAATGAGAGGATCTATTCAGCCTTGTCGGTCTCGGTCTGCAAGTCGTTTGTGCTCGCCCTGCCCCCATCCCTTGGCCGCTTCGTGGAAGCGTGTGTCAGGCTCACATTCGTGCCAGCGAGGGCCACGCCGAAGTCCCTTGCAGCCTCTCTTCCCGGTGCCAAGGATGGGTGTTGATGCTCTGTTGGGCATACAGGCTTGGTGTAGCGTCCCTCACGCCCACTTGCTGCCGGGGTTTGGGGTCATCTCCCCCCCCCCCCAGTCCTGGTCACTGCGCATGCCTCACTCGGCTCTTCAGTAACCGTGATCTCCAGACGATTTCCCCTCACTTCCCCATAAGCTCCTTTTTAAGAGCTGACTGGGCGTTACTGTTGATAAGAGACGGCAAAATCTCTTACGCGTGCTTTTTGCTGGAGGGCTGTTTGAATTTAAAAAGTTGTTGTATGGTATGAAATCATAAATTGCAAGCTGAAGTGAAAACGGGCTGACTGCTATTGCCTTTCGAGACCGGAACTGCCAATGAAAACCGAACTCGAGGCTCAGTTTGCTGAACTGGGGAACGTCAAGTCCTCTAGAATCCAACGCATATGTCCAGTTAAAGGAATTGGAGCCTCTGTCTTCCCCCTGTGGTGGTTGTGGTTTTACTGCCTTCCACCCGCTCTCCACCAGCATCTTGGCCTTCTCAGACTTCTCCTTACTCTTCACCCTGTTCGGCATCATCGCTGTCTAGCGTTTTGCTGAGAATCGGGGTACTATGGAACCGAGTGGCTCGCAATCTGTCTTCTGTGCCTCTGCCTGTTTTGGCTGGTAGGAGGATTTGTGCGGATTGTGGTAGGCCGCTGTTATTTCCATGTGCTAAAGATAGTGCTGTAACAGAACAAGCAGCCTTCATGTGGGCTTGAGGCTAAAGGTATCGTAGGATATATCCGTCCGTCCATCCATCCATTTGCCTTCTAAATACTTGTCTTTGTCATGGTCGTGGTTGGGCCTGGAACCTGTCTCAGGCACCACATGACGCACTCCTGCGTTTGTGCAGGATACAGATCTGGTCACGTAGAGTATATTTTGTAATAGCAGTTTACGTTCATTTGCACAGTGGGTTGAATGAAGGTGCCTGCAGTGTGGTCATACGGGCATCTGCGTGCACTGTAAACTGGTAGGTACTCGGGTAGTATTCATAGTTGTTGCATAGTATGTGGTTGTAAAATATTTTAGAAAAGTTGTCTGTCTGCGGCTGGAAGGAGTTTATTGTTAAGAACTGTCCCGATACCATTTGACCTCATTTTTGTGCGTGCGTGCCCCCCTCCCCTCAGTCCCTCAAGTGGTATTGGTTGTGTTAACTAGTTCTACCAACCTACGACCTAAATCAATTTCACCGCGGTGATATTGTCATATTGGAGTCCTACACTGCCTGTATCTTGTCACTTATTTTTTTTTTTCCCTCTCCCGGCTGCCCTTGTTCTGTTCCCCCCCCATGCATCGTGGTCGAACACCCAGACAGGTTGAGGTCTTTTGCCCCCTCTTAGGTGGTATGGGGGACGCTCCGAGGCGGTTTGCTTCAGGAGTCTGGAACCACAGCATGGCCTTAAGCTCACCCTGAGAACGTCTACCTTCCGTGTTTTGTGCCTGTGCTCCCCTGAAGAGAATTTCGCCCACTGAGTGCCTTTCTTTTTTTTTCCCAAGTTTACCAAGTCCCCTTTTTTCCATGGTAGCAGCAGCATCCTGTCATGAAGCCTGAATTCTAATAGTGAACCCACCTTGGGTTGCTCCCTCCTGGTTCAGTTCCTACCCACGGTTTGTGGGCCGTCGCTTAGTGGCCGCTGTGAAGTACAAAGAGCCGGAGCACATCTTGCATCAGGCAGAATTTTTCACTTGGGTGTAAACAAAGGATGGGCGTCTTCATCTGAGAACTCTCCGCATTCACCTTGTGCACCGAGACTGCCTGCTCTCACTGGTGCCTCTCATCAAACTGTACCTTAGCTGGCCGCCTGTCTGTCAGACCCAGGTCTAAGATCAAAGACTGTTGCGATGATGCTGATTTACCCGACTTAGCTTCAATTTACCTTTTGATGGGCGCCTTTTGATATTTTAAGAGCCACGTGTATCTCCTGTTGAAACACTAATTATAAAAGAATTTGTTAGAACATAATAAAGTTAACTAATTTAACTGATCTTCTGCTCAATCAATTTTGTGATTATTGTTGCTGAACTGCTTGTAGTTTGGCTGCGTTGGGGTTGTATTGCTTGTAGACATTTTTAATTTGATATACAAAATTGTACGATTGATTTTAGATTGACTAGAAAACCACCGATTTACACTGATGTTTAAAATGCCAATATTCAAATCAATGTTCTTACAGGAAATAACATTTCAAGACTTGCATCTCCACGAACAATGGAATGTCTTGCAGTTCAAACCTGCTTTCAAGTTCTAACGTACCTTGATATTGTAAATCTGCACGCCCTGGTGTGTTTCCGTTGGGAAGCTTCCCTATTTTCCATCATGGTTCCTCAACAACATGCCTGGCTCCGAGACAAATTTCTTTCTTCTACAACAGAAGGTCCCCTGCATGGCTGGTAGCAGTGTGCACGTTCTATTACCGTAGCCATGTCTTTTTCAGGCAAACTTTTCTTTTTACTGACCATTTTAAATGTGAATCTCTCTGTGTGCCGTTATCTTTTAGCAGGCGTGGCTAGGAAGGGTTAATTTTTATTTTATTTTTTCATTTTTGCTGGGATTTCTCATGAAGAATTGTGTACTCAAGGATTGTTATATCATGTGTTGTCAGTGGGATCCTCCTTTCAGAGCTGGGTTCGGGAGTAAGCAAACCCAGATGCTTTATGGTAAGCTCACTTAAGGAACATGCTGAAAGATCGCCCCGCCCCCCCCCCCC
>JABFEB020000006.1:6959-21157 GCA_019775895.2 Stomatorhinus ivindoensis | reverse complement strand
ATGCAATGGTACTAATTATTGGCATAATTTCTTTCGGTGTTTCGGTTTTCGGCCTTCAGCCTTGGTTTCCTCTTTTTCGGTTTTCGGTTTCGGCCAAGAAGTTTCATTTCGGTGCATCCCTATCAGGAATCCAAACTTGTACAAATATTTAGGTGTTCATGTGTTCTTAAATATTTAATTTAATTCAAATTTAATTTTAATTTAATTTTATATATTTGCACTCCTGTCTCTGCATTTTATGTGTATGTATACAACTGCAGTCCTGGGGAACGTGAGGTCGCGTCACTGTGTGCTGTGTTGCTGTATAATAGTTATTGTGACCCACTTGACATGACTGGAATCTGCCGGCTGCATAGGTGAATCGAATATTTTTTACCAAATTAATGGGCAAGGCACTGGTGTGGGTAAAATCAAAGGCCCAACCCTGTGGAACGTGTCAGTGATTGTTGTCGAAACCAGTGTGACCTGGTAAGTGTAATATCTGGTAACTGAGGTTTGGATCATGCGGACGTTGACCACACACTTATGTGGACCTGTCCACTGATGGGGAGCCGTTCTTTGCATTTTTAAAATCGCAATGTTTTAAATATTATTAATGTTGTGTTCGGCAAGATTGAGGAAATGGAGGAATCTTATGAGTTGTAGATGGTTTCCTGGTGCTGTGGGGGTTTTTAATTGCATGTATTTGATCTGGGGGAGCTGCATGCGTGTGTCTCGGAATGTTGAGTCATCACCTTTAAATTGGAGATTAAGCTGCAGAAAGTTGACAAGCTGTTAATATTGAATCAGCTTGTGATATCGCACCCGCCCACCCCCCCGCCCTAACCCGTGGTCCGTGGCTGTTGTATCCTAACCGTTGCCTTGTGTTGAGTGCAGTCTGGAAGATTTGGCTACAAAACGGCGTTTGGTTTGTTCCCCCTTTGCGGAGGTAGCCGGTCTTTGGACCTCGCAGCCTCCTGTCCCCGGACTCGAGACCCGGCTGATTTATAGTCTAATTTATAGTTTGTTGATTAGGGGAGAAAATGTAGGGCAGTGCACACGTGTGTGCGTGGGTGCGTGTGCCCAATTCAGGCTCCTGGTCTTTTGTAATCTCCCAAAATCATTTACTGCCTTTGTCAAAGAAACACAATATTTGCTCTTTGACTTTCTGCAGTTTTAATTGTCATCAGTTATTTTCTACATCAAAATGCAAATTTTGCGTTTTTTTTCCCCCTGTTTGATATTCTTGAATGGCTTAAAGGTCAGGAGTTGTACTCTGCAGATATCATGACCTTTCAGCGGTATTAAGACTTCTCAGGGTAATAGGGCCATGTGCGGTCTGAGACTAACCGTCTGCAAAATGTTGCCGCGTCGTAGGGATAAGGAGGATGGCCGAGGGGCCGAGGGGCAGCGGACCTGCTACTCTGGCCAGCATGGTCTCTGCGAACATCTTAAAGGGTCTTCAGTTCACTGTGGACTGCTTGGAGATTGTAACGTAATAAAAGGAGCAATTCTGCATGCAGAAAACCCAATACCACCTCTTTTTGAAAAAAAATTTTTTTTGAGACTGATGACCTGATTGCTGGATCTCGAGCTTTTATCTCAGGAGTTGCAGGACCTCAGGGTGCAGCTGCTGACTGCGTGGTCCCTGTCCCCCCCCCCCCCGCCACTCATGGCCTGTGGCAGGTTCACTTCCAGATGATAGATTATTTTTAAATACTCCAAGCCCCCCCCCCCCCTTTCTGCATGCTCTTCAGCACAGAGTAACCAGTTGCAAAAAGGAAATTGAGTACCGAAGCACAAGGGAATAGCGGGAGACGTCTGTGTGCGGAGCCTTTTCTGGCCGGTGACACGTGCGCGGCTGTTCCTGATTGATGGCGGTGCGTACGATGTGACGGACTTTCTCTGTGATGTCTTTCAGGGGGTTGTACGTTCGACAACGGCCCAGCGCAGTGTGACTACCAGCAGGACCCCTACAACGACTTTGACTGGACACACGTTAGCTCGCAGGAGGTCCCCTTCCTCTCTTCTGAGCTCCCCCAAGGTGAGAGAGCCCCTTTTCCGCCACGGCGGCAATAAACACTTGCAGCTGATGTGGGGGAATCACCCTGACGTTTATTTTCCGGGTGGCACAGATTTCCGATTTTCATTGTTGCCTTCTAATATTAAATTGTAGCCCAATCAAATTACATCACGTAATTAAAAGAAAATCGTCTAGTCACCTTTTTGAAATTTCATTACTCATTTGTAACTGTACTTTCCTTTGGCACCTTTCATTACACAATAATGCTTGATGCTTGTAGTATTGGGAGGTAATATTTCACTGCTGAAGGGTTCGATCAAACAAGTCTAGTACATTGTACTATAATAAGATGTGGAATACTTGAAAGTATGTTTGAAAAAGGAAGGGAGGATTTCATAGAATTCCAAACAGGTGACTGGATGATTTCAGACAAAACTAATCCTGGCAGATTAGTACCATGCTGCCAGGATACCCGTGAGGTCTTTATTTGAACAGCTTTAACGTGTCTTTATCTTCATTTAAGTGTTCGTCTGAGGTTTTCTGTGGTTAAATTCCTATTTTCCAGTGATTCTGAAGCTTTACTTCCCCTATTACCACGGAAAACTACTTTTTTTTTCTCGCCTCAAAGATTCCCGGAGTCTGCAACCCTTCTGAAACCTTTGTGGTGATGATTTCTTGCCTGTGGGAAGGGCAGAGGAGGAATTCCCAGTGCCGTTAGACCTCTGTGCTTTGGAAATGTCCTATCCCAGTTTCTGTGCACACTCCCCACAGGATTTCCCACTGTCACTTCTACAGAATTTGCCATCGGTGTTGTTGGACGAACGCAGGCATAAAATAAAGTACTGACGGCTGTATGGCAATGAACTTCAAAGCAAACATAACTACTGCCGAAATAATGTGACCGGCTTTATTTAATGGTCATTAAATGTGTTCTGACAGCGCGTTGAAACAGTATTCAAATTGTCGTCATTCAGTCGTCAAATTGGTGGAAACAGCCACACTTAAGGCGTCCGTCAATGGCGTATTGATATTGGGTGGAACACGATGTAATATAAAGGCGCTTGTCTGTGTATGGAGGGACCGACCAAGCCAAATAAGCTATATGGGAGGGTGTTCACTTCCCCTGGTTCCTGTGCAGCTAGTGTGAGTGAATTTTGCATCTCGTCTGTTGTGGTCCAGTGAAGCTGTGGTTTTACAGTTTATGGACTGTGGAGCATCTCTCTGCTTTAGTTTATGCAAAGGACAACAGCAGAGATACAGCTGTGAGGAAGTGCGTGGAACGTAGGTGCGTCGGCTAACCGGTGCACCGTGTAATTCATCAGCGCAAGCAACCCGCCCTGGGGCGGGGGGAGAACAATGTAAATCAGCACAAACGGGAAGGCACGGGAAATGAATTTTGCTCTCCTCACTTGCCGAGTCGTTGCGTTTTGATGGTAACAGACTTTATCTTAATTCAGCACCTTCAGCTCATTGTTAAAGGGAGTTCTGTAATTTTCAGAGGAAATGTCTTTGTCCTTAGCTGAGGAGAGAGCCCCATTCAGCTCTGAATACTGTCATATATGGAGCAATTAAATGATTTCGATAAGGATCAGTCAAGGCAGTATGAGCAAGGCCCCTGGTCGCGTTGACCTTGCGTATTCACCTACCTACGGCTTAATCACTTGTTTTCAGACAGGATGATATGCATAGGAAATTAAAGTATTTCGCTTTCAGCTAAATTTCCCAATTAATAAGATATTAGGTAATTAATCATGTAAAGGAACAGAAAAGGTCGTTCGTGCATTGTTTGAATTCTTCTGTGAGGCGGGGATTTTTTTAAAACACTGTTATACAACCCTATTTCGCCATGAAACGTCACATTGATGTGTATAAACTGTTCCGAGGATTCAATTATAGATCTTGGGGAAACAAAGCTTTCCCTCATTTTTATGGGTATTGAGTGTTTGCAATGCCCCCCCCCCCCCCACCCCATATCACTGCAGGATTTAGATACCGGTGTTGGTGCCAAATCAAAATTGTGGAGTCAGGTTTTAGTATTCAAATTAATGAAGTATCTTCTAGATTCCCAGTGACCCTGCAGAGCCGGTGAGTTTTTAGTCCTTGAGTATGTGGGATTGACCTGCATCTGGTGGCCTAATGGTTAGGGAAGTGCACTTGTAATTGAAAGGTTGCTGGTTCGAATCCCCGACCAGCAAGGCACCACTGAGGTACCCTGAGCAAGGTACCGCCCTGCAAGCACTGCTCCCCGGGCGCTGAATTAGCTGCCCCCTGCTATGGCACAACGTCACATATTGTTTAAATGCAGAAGACACATTTAGTCTTTGTGTGCTGTGGTGTGTCAGCAATGATCACTAGATTCTAATTCATATCTGACCTTTTTTTGCATGGGAGTACAACGTCACTGTAGTCCCCGAGTCAGTAATATTGTCCCGCTCAAAAAGGTGTGCAAGTTTACCCACTTTAGTCAGCTGCTGATCCCCCCCCCACGGTGAAAGCTGACTGTAATTCACGTTTTGCCAGTTAAGCAAGCGTGTGTCTGAAGCCGTAAACAACAGCAGGCAGCTGAGTTTATAATATAAGCAAAGCAAAAAACTCGGCACTCTTTTGATATATGGGCAGAGGGCCCTGTTGGTATTCTGCTGCTATGAAGCGTGTCCCTGGATGGGCATGAACAACAACTTCAAAGGCTCCCTTTTTACTCTTAAAGACAGTCAGCGTGTCCCTGGTGCTCTCACAGCTGATTGAAGGGAAAGCATTGCTTTCAATTCCTTGTAACAATTAAATATGAGGTGACTCTGAAAATGCCTTAAAAAGTAGAATTAGAAGCAAATGAATAGACCTTCCAAGTCATGTTCAAAGTCTGTGTTGTATGACACTGTGTTTGGGAATAATCCCCCCCCCCCCCCCCGTTAACAGGAGAGGTGTGCAATCTCTACTGTGCTAATGCGAGAATGAAAAACCTACCTGAATTGTTTCCCCATAAATGAGAATTGTGTTGTGATCTAGAAATTTTTGCATTCCTATCCAGCCTTTATTATGGACAGAAGAGCATGAATCTGTGTTTATGTATAATATTTATTATCTTTCAAAGTGGAACTTTAATGTGTCTTTTGAACCACACAGCTGAGTAACTGCAGGGCCACGCACAGGTCAAAGGTCATGGGAATCCAGATGTGGGTTAAGGTAACTGGGGGGGGGGGGGTGCATGTTCCTCTATTTAGCTCGCGTCTCTCTTTTGTGGATATGAGAGGAATTATGTTCACATATGTAGGGTGGAGTTAAAACTGTGTGTTGCTTGGCAGAGAGGAATAAGTTAAGAACAACAATTGCGGTATTTAGTTGTGTTCCTGGGGGCCGACCCCCCCCCCCCCCCACACCTTAATTAACCTTGATTGACCAATGCATTGAATGAGTTGCAAGAAAATGATTTCATTAATGACGGCATTAATTTTCCCTGTTTCACTCAATGAATATTTAAGGAAAACACCTGCAGTGGTACAGAATCCTTACCCCTCCAAAACAACCAATGCCATTTGGTTAATCAGCGATTTCCGTGATTACTTGTATAAATTGTTTTTAATTTTAGGACCATTAGGCCTGACTAAGGTATTGACTTTATTAAGCTCAATGCGAATTCCTCCTGATATGTTCCTCAGGTGACTGAGTAAGTAAAACATTCGTTATTGCCAAGTCTGCAACAGCATATCCGGAATATCAGATTTGGTTTAAGTGGGTAATATTGAGGGGAAACCACCATAAATCAGCGTGTCGTGCAGTTGATTCGATTGACAGCACAATTAAATGTAATTAGGAGCTCACCTGGGACAGACCAGCAGAAGTGAAATGCAGCTGGTACTGGTAATGAGGTCCGTACACTGCACCAGCATCCTGTTGTCGCAATGTTAATGGTTTGTCGCACGCCTAGCCTTTTGTCCTTGCAGGGTGGCACCAAGCTTTGAGGTGCAACTAGAACATTACTGTAAGATAGATGGACGGAAAGAGATGCTACATTAATCCCCAAGCCAACTTGGCACGACACACGTTAAGGTGACAGAGAAAAGAGGGGGAAAAAAAGACCATAAATGGCCAAGCCTTACTTCTGCCTGTTGGGTTTTGAAGCTTTTCCTTTCAGAACATCAGATCATGACCATTCTGCGTCATGCCAATATCCCAGAAAGTGCTGCACATTTTTGCTGCATGAATCACAGGGTGTGTTGTGGGACAAGGGAGACCCCTGTTTAAGTTAGTTTGAAGTTGGGAAGACTGTCTGGAAAAATGTATTTTTATTTTAATAACCCAACACACTGGAATCATCACAAAATGGATAACAGCGATTCATTTTTTTTCCTCCTAACATTTAACAACCTTGTCCTCTGACCTGTGCGCGTTTCCAAAAGGTCATAATTAGGAGCTGATTTGTTTTTTATGTAAGTGGATGGAGTGAAGTGTTGATCGTCCTCACACCGGAGAAGGTCTTCGTGTGGGAAGCTGTTTTCTCCATCCTCCTGTGCTCCGAACACGAGTGCTTAGTTTTTTTTGTTTCGAGGTATCTGTGCTCGAGTGGTGTGGTTAATGGGAGACACCATCGCTTCACTGGCATTTGTCGTTGCCGGGGGCTTGGGGTGGGGGTGGGTGGAATTTGTTTCATACGCTCAGTCAACAGCACATCCAAGTCCTGTCTGTAATTAGTTTCAGTTCTTGATTAGACATCATTGCCAATCACAGCATTAGAATAATCCTGGCGCTTCAGACGAGCACCTCAGTCTCCCGATCGACTCACAAACACCTCTGGATTAAACTATACGGATTTTTATGAGTTTTGTAGATCTTCTGTGTATTCTGGTCTCTCAGGCGATGGATTGATTTAAATTTTTTTTCTTCTCCAGTTCCCCTCAACGATGCTCTAATTAATATTGCCTTTGTGTTCTTCAAAACAACACGCAATGTTTACAGATGTAAATGAAGGCGCGTGAAGCCGGTTGATCCGCAGGCTCCAAGCCGAGCCTCAAATGTGAGAATTAGGGGGTGATTTTCCGACGCATGATTGACTGTGTAACGCGCAGCGCCTCTTGCAAGCTGTGGTGGACTTCAAACATGGTTTGGGGGGGGAAGTTTCATTTGGATGTTTGCTTATGTTGCTTAGCTTCTGCCGAAATGAAAGGTGCACACTTCAGTTACAGGGTTGTCTGATGGCAAAAGTTGCTTAATTCTGTCATTTTAAAACCAATTTCTGTAACGGTGAGGCAGCTTCAAGCTTACCTGCAGTGGCCGTAGACCTGTGACCCAGAATCCCCTGACAGTGCGCTGCCTTGATTGAGATTTCAGGGCTCTTAACCTGATGTTTAGCTTAATAAAAGAATATTTGTCCTGCTTTGTGAGCATTCATGAGGAAATACGGGGCAGCTTTACATGAAAATGGGGCCACGGGGATAATATGGATATGCGATTTGTGGCGATCGGGGTACAGCGACGAGCCAGAATTGGGACCCCCCCCCCCAAACTGCAACTCATGATCATAATTTGTACCTTTTTACTGGTCGTGCTAGATGGCACCTCATCGCGTGGCCTGAGTTCAAGTGAGCATATGGCTTTTTTGTTCTAAGGGGATGTTTCTTGTTTGTATTTTTCTGTCAAATGAATTGCCAGCTAGTTTGCAAAATACAATCTCATTTAAAGCTCTCAGCAGCCCCCCCCCCAAGAAACACACATACACACACACACACACACACACACAGTTTTCTTGGGATGAATGTGTATGCTTCATTTAACTAGGTCTGCTCATTTAAAAATGTAGTCTGATACTTGGCCGAGATTAAACCAGCCCTGGATAAGCTACAGAAGTGAGACATGGGAATGAATGATGATGTTGTGAGCAGGAGTGCGTCGGGCTACAGGCTTGCCGTTTGGCCATTGCTGGGTCCATGGTGCCCCCCCCAGTGTAACCTGACGCCTCAGGCAACTTTCTGGTCACTTCACAGGCCCTGCTTACGCTTAACCTCTGACCTCAGCTCTGCTTGCCGCTGAGCTGAAGCTGGTATTTACCCAACAGTTATTAAAAACTAGAGTCTTTTCATTCAGGTACGGTTTCTTGCACAGCGTCTGTCTGCAGCATTACTTGCTGCAGATAAATTAGTCTTTATCCGTCTAATCAAAGTGTGCCAGGAATTTTCCATCATAAAATTGTTGGGAAAATATGCCTGTGATGTTTCTGCTTATTGGTATATACTGAACATTTGACATAGCCTGTGTTAATCCCCCTCACCCCATCCTTTATAGCCATCTCAGCTTCCTGTTTTAATGATTTCAGCTGGCAATTTCCAACTCATGAGGAAGTTGAAGGTAATTTCAAGCCAACAAAAGACGGCAGTCATATTCAGCTCGTTTTTTTTTTTCGTACGAAAGATAAATCCCACAGATGTATGACTTAGTTTGAATTCGTCCACTGCTTCGCAACTTTTGACAGCTTGATGTCCCTCCTCATAAAGAAATAACGCACATTAGGATGGCTGTGTTTTATTTATTTATTTGCCTTGTGTTTGCTTTGTGCTTCAGCGAGAACAGACTCCTCGGGCCGGTCGGATGGGTAAAGAGAGTAAGTGGGCAGACTGCTTGTCTTTTTATTTTGCCTTTCGAAGGAGAATCATTGGGCAGTTTTGCTCGTTGACAACAAAGCTTCAATTTTCTTTTGAGGCTTGTCATTTTGAGCTTTTCTCTTTGTTTCTTTAAGCCTTCACTTTATGAGGAAGTACTTAATTCTAGTTTTTGTTTGGTTATGATTTTAAATAATTAAAAAATAATTAATTTTTAAATCCCAAGCAGGAAACCTCATTTTGGCCCTTCCCTGCAAATTTACCTGTGGTCGCTTGCCCGTCGTAACAAAGGATTATCTTCGCCGTATGCAGCGTCTGCTTGTAGCCCCACAGATTTCAGCGGCAGTTACTAGTCGAGCAGAGACCTGCAGAATTGAACTCCGTGCTTCTGCTGTACAGCTGCGACAAATGAGAGGACAGATTTACTGTCTGAATGACAAATTGCTCAGAAATCTGTCCCCAGCCCTGCCTGCTGTCCCGCTTTAGGGCTAGCATAACGCAGGCTCGCAGTACCCTTACGGTTTTAAAAAGGGCGAATGAGATTTTGTTTTTGTTTTGCACCTTTTTTGGAGCCGGTACAGTTATGGCGGGATGATGCAACACAGAAAGGAACTATTGTCAGGGCATTTTATACCGTAGTTGTTGTGCTGCTTTTTTGTCGTTTAGAGCGGTTTGGCGTCCATATTGCAGTGCATTCTGGGTCCCGGCTGCCCTTTCTGACTCGCTCCCCTAACCCTTCCGTCAGGCTCCTACATGATGGTGGACTCCTCCCAGCATGACCCTGGGGAGAAAGCACGCATCCAGTTGCCCATTATGAAGGAGAACGACACCCACTGCATTGACTTCAACTACCTGCTGTACAGCCACGATGGGTCCAGCCCCGGGACCCTGAACGTTTTGGTGAGGGTCAACAAAGGTCCTCTGGCCAATCCCATCTGGAACGTGACCAGCTACACGGGGAAGGAATGGCTTCGGGCTGAACTGGCCGTCAGCACTTTCTGGCCCAACGAGTATCAGGTACGGCTCTCTCTGCTTCCCAGGCTCTCGTTCCGGCTGTGCCGTTCCTGGGAATGTTACGCATCTCAATTGAATTTGTTGATGCATTGGTGGCTTCCTGAGTGAATTGACCCCGTTACATTGTTCGTATCTCTAAATGGATTGACTAGTAAAAGGTATTTGTGATGTAATCTAAAAACAAGAGCGAAGGGCTAGTGTGGTTATGCCTGCTCTCCAAGCGTCCCTCGAACCGCTTTCAGTTTTTTTTTTTTTTTTTTGTTCGTCCCCTTGAAAAAAGGTCATGTTTGTAATAAGATGTTTTAGTAATGAGAGAAGTGCCCAGCAATTAAAATCACTTTGTTAGGTAGCTGTAATTTAATGGACCTGCTCATCATCGGTAATTGTTCCGCATTTAAGGAATATGTTAAATTCAATTTGCATTAAAAACTTTGTGAAAGCCTGTGTGTACAGGATGATTCAGAATTTTAAAATGTTTTCAAAACACCGTGTTTTTGTGCAAAATGCAAAATCCTCCATTAATCATCATAATTCCATGTTAATGAACACTATCTGGCTTCAGAAATATTAGCCAAATTAAGGTAGGCTGACTAGACAATTAAACCAGCCTAATGAGGGATATTATGGTAACTCGAGTAGCTTGTTCCCTGCATTAACCTCCCCTGAAAGGGATTTGATTTTGTGTTCGTAGTTTATACAACTATGCAGGTTCAGGGCTGCCAAATGGAAGCATTTTTGGATTCTGGAAACCCGGGTTTTGCTGTTCGGATTTCTGCTGAAACTGTGAAATTGTTAAACTTTTCTGTCTGTAAATATTACTGTGCAAAACAATCTGTTACAAGACACTCTGACTATATGACAACTCATTAGTTTAACGGGTCACGTGACGTCAGTAGGTCCCTGCTGACGGCTGGTCTAGGATCAGTCCCGATGGTGACTGATTTGGAGCACTTTTGAAGTGTGCTGTGTGTGTGGGGGGGGCAGTGTAGATCCAGAACATGGCTCAGTGCTGAAGAGAGGCTGCCTAAGACTGTTTGCTCTAGGTTCCTGAAAAATAAATTTTCAGGAACTTAAAAATTGACCATAGAGAAAAGTACAAATTTGATGCGTGTGTGCATGTTATATATTTTATTTCTCCATTAGTGTTATGTGGCCTAATGTTATAATTACGTAGCCTGCAGCTGATCGTTGACTGAACCTGCCGTTTATGTTGATTTGCACTATGCTTAGGTTAAAAAAAAAAAAAAGCAGAAGTTTAGCACATTTGGTATACAAATAAGAATTTACATTGAGACTTCGGCCTGCAGATCAAATGTTTTAGATGTCCTGTTCATTTGTCACTGGTAGCCATTCAAATCTTTGTCTGCATTATCCTGCATTAACCACTTCAGACAAAATGATAAATTACACTTATCGTGGCCACATTTCACTAATGTGTTCCCTCGTTTTAGTTATTGTGGTCATTTTTTACGCATTTATTTCCATGATGTATTAAAACTTCGCCATGATATATATCATTTTTAACGTATAGCTGTGGGTGATATGACAATATTACAGTATGCCCTGGTATTTAGAATTATTAATTTTTTTTTAAATACCACCGTATACCGGGGTGAAATATCTAGAAGGTTTGATGGCATGAAATACGACACCAGCTGAGCCGGATCTTGTCATGAGCTGCACCACCTTATTAGTGCATAATAATCCTCTGTCAATTGAACACTTTGGCTGAACCTTTTTCACATATAGTGGTTTATTCAACACTAAAACTAAATCTTGGTACCTGGTTAATTTTTGTGATGCTCCACAGTGATGAGAAATTACTGTACTATGTTATTAGGGAATAGTTCCAGACTGAGAACCGTAAACTCATTGTGTTAAGGAGGGACAGGGAATTTAACTGGAAATAGTAAAATTATTGCTAGTATGATTAAGCAAAAAATGTAGGCAGCGAGTAACATGCAGCTCCTGACCGTCCGAAAGTGATCAAAGGGTCCAGGCTGAAGCCGCTTCACCCCGTAGCCTTTCATTTGGCTGAGAGATCAGGCAGCGTCGTCTTCTGCTGTTCTGGGGCACTGAGATTCCCATGGGCTTGCTGAAAATCAACCACCAGACCAACCTAAACACAGCTCTCATTAGATTAAATGCGGGTGCTGAAAACTACGTTAGATCATGGTGCATCTTTAATGTACGTATGTAGCAGTCCAGAGAGCTTATTGAATGACATTGTACCATTTCAGATGCTGAAATTCTGTACGTTTCTCTCTCCCTGGCTGGGACTTTCAGCAGTATGACCTGTGTGGCAACAGGCAGGTTATATACAAGTCAATTTTACCTGACTAAAAAAAGAGACTTGACTGCCCTTTGATCCCAACAAGCTGGAATTACTAGCTTTCAGGTGGTCGATAGGTAGGGCGGTCAGAATGCTAAGAGGTTTGTCCAGAGACGGCTGCTGTGTATCTGCTTTGCCATGATTTAAACGTCATTTTGCCATTGCTTTGATACAGAAGTCACCCGGACATTGAGGTGGGTGCCCCGTTGCTCTAGTACGGCTTAAACCACCAATTGGAAATGTAACTGAAATGACTGCGTCTTTGAGGGGAAGTAGCAGTTAATGATACTGCCTCATCAGCCATTCGTTAGATGATGAATTCATAATCACCTTCCGGTGCTTTATTAATCTCCACTGGGCCTCGTTCAGGTTTGTTTCAGTAGAACCGTCTTTCTGCCAAGCGATTTGTGTGTGATTTCCCCCCCATCAGTTTAAAAATCACGCCCTGTTAAGACACTAATTATGTGTGGTGAACGTTTATGCTTTTGATTAGTTTTAATTTTGTAAAATACATGTGATACATATATAGTTCTGATTTTTATCTGGACTGTTGTTAGATGTTGTGTTTTTTTTTTCTTCCAGTTTTCGGCAATTTCGTCTGTCGTGCTTTTGCCCTCTTGTGGAACATATGTAATGGGTCTAGAGGAAGCCCAGACTTAATCTCTTGGGCAAGTAGGTTACTTTGTGGTGACTTGCCTTATACACTCAATTCGCCTTGTGGTTTGAGTTTTTTCATCCCCTGTGTCATTTCTTGCAAATATAAATATTGGGAAATTTATTTTGAGGCATGCAGTGGCATTCGTGTTGACTTTTTAGGTGTGTTTGTGTGGGTCAGATATACGTTGTATTTTATACAATCATTTTCATGTTGTGGGGCACATTCTTTTGGGCCCTTCAAGGGGAAATTCAGTTTTATAAAAAAATCTGTGAATGTAATCCAAAGACCTAAGTAGCCAAACAAAATAGAGGTCTTTGCGGTTAAGGTTCATGCTGGGTAAGGGTTCTAGTTGTCAGATGCCATTAAGGTTTTGGCCATAGAAATGAATGGACGGTCCCCACAAAGATACGAGTACAGGTCTGTGTGTGTGGTGTGTACACACCTTTTGGGTTTAATAGCATAATAACGGCTATGTGAATGCCAAAGACGTGGCATTGAAACTTGTCCCACACATCTGGCTACTAAAAGTGCATCAATGGAAAAACACACGTCCAAAATGAGTGGGGAGCGGAATGGTTTGGTTGAGGGGGCAATTCAGCAGTACAGAGCTTCAGAATTGATACTATAGTTACTGTGAAAGTACTATGGCAACCCAAGATGTTCACGGCGCTATCATTATTATTTCCTCTTAGCAGACTCTTTGTATCATGTCACCAATGGCTTCTCTTAAATTCACAGTATGGCCACCTCAGAGAAATGTCTGTCTTCTGTCGTATTTTTCATTTGTGATTTAGACGGTGGTGTTCTATTATTTCTTCGGGGAAGGCTAATGCGGGGGCCTTTGTGTGGCACGCAAAACGCTACATTTCATATTTGGGTTTATGTGCAGAAATGACCCAGCTGGCATCTGGTGTCACTGCACATGTGACAGTGGTACCTCCGCGGAGAGGCGAGCAAGTTTAAACACCAGAGGTGGGGCGGGGGGGAGCGGACTAAACGCACTGGGGATTAAGTGTCATTTGCAGGAGAAGACTTTATAATTAATACTTGCTCCCCTTAGATTTCCAAGGGGAAAAACTAATCAACATAAAAACTTGTGCCAGCATGTTATCCACTTCAGCATGTGGTTCCTGCTTCAGGCTGCTTCTCATTTGTATTCAGCTGATTTTGCCAATCTAATATCGACCAAAGCAGGTAAGGAAGAAGCTGGTACCTTGTTAGGCTTCCAGGATCTTTTTTCTTTAATTGGAACAACATTTACACACGACTATCCAGAATTCTCCTATGTATATTTTTTTACCCTCAGTCCCCTATAGGTTCTGGATTTGAGTGATTCTGTGCGTATACATTTTGCGCCATGAAGAGACCCAATCCACGCGTCCGTTTTAATTAGCCACATGCTGTCGTTGTGATCCGGACCCCAACCTGGACGGCATGGAGCTATAAAACCGACAGCTTCCTTCCCTGAATTACAGCTTCCTTCCCTGAATTACAGCTTACTGAACTGTAATTTTCACAATTAAGGTCAGGTTGGGACTTGGGGAATCTATATATATTGTTTCTGTGGGGGGGGGGGGGGGGGGGGGGGGGGGGGGGGGGGGG
>JABFEB020000005.1:389280-402786 GCA_019775895.2 Stomatorhinus ivindoensis | reverse complement strand
GGTTGATTCTCAGGGGGGACAACAGTGCCCCCGGAAGGCCGACGCGGTGTCACACTTTGCTCGCTGCTTGTGGGTAGTCACGTGACCAGCGAGAGATCCATACGTGTGAACTTAAGCACAAGGGCATCGGAGCTGCGGCAGAACAGGGATGCCGTTTCGGACAGTAACCTGCATTATCCACCACCACGGACACGGCTCCGGACCTAGCTGTCTTCTTGTGATTGCTCATCTTATCTTCAGTGGTTTATCTCTGTGCTGTAGGCAGGTGAGGCTAAAGTTCAAAGAGGTCACCTATTGTCTCAGCTGACTGACCCGATTTGCAGTCATCCACTCATTATTCCATATGGAGATTATGCAAAGCAGGAACAAAAACCAGGTAAGGGGAATCCAGCGGAGTGTGATCCGACGACACCCCCAACCCCCTGGCTAGCTGACAGGCCCATCAATCACAGATGATGTCAGTGACCTCAACAAGTGGATAATCAATATTTCCTCACTCTTTCATTTCTAACTTCACGGGCTGAATTAAATTCATTATTCATTCATTATATCCTTGGAATGAATTTATATACTGAAATTCGACAACGAATGTTCTCGTTGAAATACCTGAAGCAGCCACGAGGGGGAGCACCTACATGCACGTGCGGCAGCTCCAGAATTCATTGTCTCTTAAATTTAAACCTTAAAGTTATATGCAGACATAATGCATCAACCACAGCCAGACCTTTGGAACCAAGTTACACAAAAAGTAACAAAGTCAAACACCACGAAGGGTAAACCACTCCTTGTGCACTTTTCTAGAAATTATACATTTTAAAGGATGATTACAAATCAGAGCGTGAGGCAGCTTTTAACCACAAGCGAAAAACCAGGCCTGCATAAGCAGTGTAGCAAGCTGACGAAGTGCACAGTCATTCGAGAATCCAGTAAATGATTCGAAATTTACTATGCAAATAAGATGATTTAATCCTCATATCAGCACAAAACTTACAAAAGATCTCCAGCTTAAAGAAACAAAGGGATAATGATTGTGGCATCATGTAAAAGATCTATCACCAGACTGGGTGCACAGCAGCAATATGCAGCGTTCGGATTGGCTGCAGCTGAGCTCATCTGCCTGTTAATTCGCTAGAAAGCACAGCAGGTAACCATGACAGGCTGTGTATTTAGTGCCAGTCGTTTGGCTGCCTCAGAGATTGTTATCTTTCTCTCCTCGGCTGTCCAAATAAAGTGAGGGGCAGTTCTCCTACTTGGGCTCCATCTTTAACCTTCCAGAATTCCTGCCATATCTGAGAAAAGAGCCTCTTGAAGTGTATAAAGCTGCTATAATGTCCATTGGTTGGTAGAGATTGATCAGAGGCGGTCTCTGCTTAGGCAGTGCCACCGTGTGGCCGAAAGAGTGTGCCTTGGGGTCACCCCCCCCCCCCCATCCACCCCCGACTCCAAGCTCCTTTCAACCCCAATCCCACAGAGCATGAAAAGGCACAGAGATAGTAATCCTTAACACCCCAGGCCCATGTGGTTAATGAGGGCCACTTAAGTCCGCAGCCAGACATGTGAGGGCGGGGCCCACAGAGGAGGGGGGTTGGGGGGGTTGCTTGGGACCCAGTCACATGCTCTCACATGTAATGAAAATCATACTGGCGGCCTCTTGGCGGGTTGCTGTCAAGCCCAAACGCACTGGTCCCGCGCGCCACAAATAAAGGTGCATGTGCGGATGCTAGGAGTGGAGAAGCGGCTCATTGCTGAGATGGAACAATCAAAAAGTCACTTTCGCCACCCAGCCCCACATGTTTCACCAGCTACATTAATAATTAGCAATTAGAGTCAGAAGATCCCAGCTAGCTGGCTAGCAGAAGATGCTGCTTCAGCGTCTCCTAAATAAGGAACATATTTATTTAACACTCAGTTTAGTGACTGTCTGTGGCCAGCAGGGGGCGCAAAACGTCATGGGACGCTGCCCGGGAAACGTCACAAACTATTAGTAATTGAAGAAGCTCCTTGAACATGCGGTGAGATGCAGGGATGAGGGAGGTACATGCAGTTTATCTGCAGAGACCTGCACCCTTTCTGACAGCTGTCAGTGCTACTGCTGCAGACTCCCAGCTTTGGGACTGCAGCACCTTTTGAGGTGATCCTCCTCAAGTGCCCCACATACAGATGTTGCCGTGCGATGCCCCTTTGGGGTGAATTGTGAAGACCGTCTGGCCTTGGGACCATTCTGGAGACCTCTTGGAGGTGAAATTCAAATGGTCAAGCTGCCTGCTGAATCCACAACCCAAACACCCCCCCCCCCCCAAAAAAAAGCCCAAGAAAAAAAAAACAGGAAAAGACAAGAAAGGGACAGGAAAGATATGGGAGGTGGTGGAAAAGGCTCAGGAAAGAGCTGACGGGATTGGAGGCTCGACATCAGCGGCGTGGGGTTTGAGCACAACAGACGGCGTCAGTCTTACCCTACCAGGGACGGGGCTGTGCAGACATCTGCTGTAATTCAGATCATTCAGACAACCACCTGAGCAAACATCAAACACCCCGCTGTTGACTCACCATTCCTGAAAATACTCGAAGTATTATGGTCATTAGAAGTCAGTGCAACTCTATCATTAACTTTCGAAGGCTGACTTTAGAAGGCATTTGAGTTTTGATGACGTGCCAGCGTTGTTAAATACAGCAGCTATATGATCTTTAGTGTAGGAAGTAGCAATGACGGCAAATATCATTCATCCGTCTGAAGTTAATTGTGCTGATCGTGTCATAATTTGTGTATCGGTTGTAGGAGTGAGTTCGAGTGGATGTGTTAGTAAAACTTATGCGGGTGTTCAGAAGGGGTAGGTGAAGCCTGCACCGGGATCACCCAGCCAATCTCCTAGGGGGGCAGGGCCCTTGCTGAGATTACCTAAAGCGAGGAGGAGGGTTATCAGCCGCCGTGCACGAGCGGAGCACCAGAGACGCGCGGCGCCCAGCCTCTATTAGGACTCTACGTGCATTTCGCGCAAGTTAAACTTTTGTTTAATCGCAGGAGGAAGCGGAAAATCTCTCTACACCCGGTTTAATGACTGTAGAAATTCCCGGAGGATTTTTTTGTTACAAGGGAAGTCTATTTTCTGCTCTGAAAAAGACCTTAAGTAGTCTTGTAACTGTACAAAGCTTGAGTCTCCTGGACCCGAAGCGATCATAATGTCAGATCTTTCTGTGAATGATCATCTTGAGGGAATATTGTCAGATTTCGAAGGTAGGTAAACATACCTGAAATGACAACAAAAACAGCAACAAATAATGATAATAATTCACTTGATTATAATGGTGCGTAAATATATAACATAGACATACTGTTAAATATATGTTCTTACGCATGGCGTAATTGTGAATATGCCGTTTAATGATCACAGGCTCAGTGCAATCACAGCAGTGTTTCTCGTTTTAACGTAAAAAGTCAGTCCCAGTAGATTCAGCGTAGTAACGACCGCTTCTTTAGTAAAAGCGTGGGCACTGGACGACACGGCTCTCCAGAACAAACCCCCGACTCCTCTCATGTAAAAAGTAATCAGTCCTGCTGGTTTCGTCCAAAGTGTGGTATCTAACACAGCGCTTTCTGGCCAGATTTTCCATTAGTGGCACAACCGTAAGTATGTATCATGCCAATTCATAGTTTACAAACAAAAAAATGGACAGTTCTCGTTCTTTCCCGCAAAGTTGCTGCTTAGCGCCTCATTTTGTAATATGTAATAATTAATTTTGATACAGTAAAGTAAGAGAAGTTGCATAGATACTGATTTCCAGCACTTATACAGTATTCTTATTTCTGTGACCGTACAGTACCTGCTTAGTATATGGATTTTATTTTGCTCTTTCCGGAGTGGTCAGATTAAGTTACTGGGTTCATATATCCTGTATATACAATGTGAATTTGCTGTGTTTTACATTCTTGGGTTTAACTGACTTCCGAGAAGTGAGTGTTTTTGACTCCATACATCTGTGCTCGAGTTTTTTTATATCTCCGGTGCTTGTATGTACTTCGAAACCTGGCGAAAGCCCAACATTGCCTACAGCTAATTAATCAAGCGTGTATCTTTGTGGTAAAATGCGTGCTGTAAGTTCCCAGAAAAAAGAGAGAGAGCAGGCTGGTCTTGAGAAACGCGATCTCACTGAAATGTAAGGTATGGATAATCGCAGGAGAACTGCATGACTTCATCTTAATAAGCAAGCATAATATTAATTGCATTAAATGCTTGATTGTTTATGAGACTGTAAACTTTTCAGCAGGACGCTTAAAACGACTGGTAAGGCAATTTCCAAGAGTAGCCTAATTTAAAGGTCCTGTTAAGTTTAACGGGTCTAAATAGCCTAACTCATTCTCACTGTACGTCTTTCTCTGTTTATTTTTTCTGCAGTGGTAATTACGGCCAGTTTTTCAGATTAAACTCAGGGTATGGCTGCACACAATATTGGCCCTACATATTTTAGGTCGTGATTTCTGTCATGTTACCTGTAGCTTGAGGCAGTTTTCGGAAAACGGACTTGAGAGGGACTGTAATTTCAGATACTTGTTCAGGTGAAAGCGGAGAGACGCCGAACGTAATAAACGCTCTTGCAGGCGACAGTGCGTCATATCTGATGACGTCACCCCTCGGTCGTGCCTCTCTGCCAGTGACGTAACACGATGTTTCTCCTCAGAATATATGTGTGATAATTTTCAGCTTCCGCATTCTCATTAGCATGCCACTTCGTGTCGAAATGCTGGAGCACATATATAAAGCATCATCACGTGGGCTTTATGTTTCTGAAGTGGCCATATAATCTTCTTTTTCTGCAGCATTGGTTTTAGCTGGTCAAATGCATTTTATGAACCCTTAAGTCTTGTTACTGGTATAATGAATGTTTTGTTGTAGACAGTGAGAAAGGACAGAACCCACTGCCAAAGCGACCCTGTGGTCACTCTGCAATAAATACTCCTCCTGTGATGCTCCCCGTAGGACTTACTTCTATGTTTATGAAAACTTTGACTCAGTTGGTTGCTCGGTCAGTAAATCATTACTGGACCTTAACATGAACCCAGTTGCTTTCCAGGACAGGCTGGGGGGGGGGGGGTCCCAGGTGGGTGCTGAGCCAGGGGCGATAGCGGGAACCCCATCTTGTGGGTCTCTATTGATGGAGTGTTTGAAGGGACCTTAATCAGGGGCTCCGGAGTGACAGCACTGGTGGGTTCGCTGGAGCACGCGTTGGAAAGTGAGGAGCCATCTGGTCATGCTGACAAGTGGCACTAAATCAAAATGGAGACCTGGGTGACAGGCCCTCACTGCATTCCTATACCCCCCACCCCTACCCCTCGAATTCCAGTTCATGCAGGAGGCTGAAGGCAGCTGATCTTAAAGGTGGGGAGGATTCTTACACGTCCCCGGCTTAAGTTCAGCTGTCTGAATGCTGCCTGACAATCCGCTGGAGCTCCCTGGTCCCGGGTCGCCGTGGCGACCTGACTTTTTATTTTTTGGCACCCTGCTTGGGATGCCTGCTCCGTTTCCAGGATTTTTGTGGTGAGAAAAAAAAAACAGGTCAGGTGGTTTCCCAGAAAATGGCAGGGAGGGGGCAAGATGATTACAGGCCTCTGTGCTGTGGACTCACCTGCCTCCTGTCCCCAGCCACAGAGTATCATTTTTGTTCTTACCTATAAACAGGAAAACAACATGGGGGGGGGTTTGGGACTTAAAAGCAGAAAAAGGAAAAAACGAAATCTCACCACATTAGTGGATGGGGGGGGGGGTACCTTCCCTACTTCAGCTGTCTGAGGGCTCAGAAGAGTGTCCCCCCCGCTGTTTTTTTCAAAAAGAAGACTGATATGAGCTCTTTGCACTTGGGCGACCAACAAAGACTCCGGCGGACAAGTGCAAAAGCCTGACTGGGCTTCTGGCGGCGGCGGGGGGGGGGGTCGATGGTTGATGGTGCTGCCATTTCCACGGCAACGTCGCGGAAACGCTGGCTCAGAAGTTCAGTTCCAGACGTGCCGCACGTCTCCGCAGGTGAGCGATTCCTGCCGCCGGGTGACGGGGTCGTCACCGAAACACCTGGGAGGAATGCGGGCCCTGGGCTGGGGGGCGAGTCTCGGCCTGTCCAGAGGCTTGCACACCAACTGGAAACAGCTCTGATCCCCCTCCTTCAAAAATAAAAAAAAAACAAAAAAAAAAACAGCAGGGGACTCGCATTACACAAGCCAGAGGGTCCGCAAGGCGGGGGGGGGCTCATTAGGGTTGCGGCACTCTCACTCCAGGGCCCCCGCATTAACTGGCCTGGGGGGCTGCTGGCTGTAATGTATGAAATAACCCCCCCATTCACCACAGGCAACAAACTCCTGATTTCCACGGCCTGGAAGTAGTGATGGTGTCAGACAACAGTTAAAGTGAATCTCTGGTAAAGTCACATGGTCTCTTCGCTAGAAGTTGGAGATCTTCGGCCTCACGTCTCCGAGATCTTACCCCGCACAAGGCCGGCACAGGACTGGGGCTGCTGGCCTGCTGCAGGAGGGGGAGCTAGACCCTCTGAGATGAGAGTACTGATGTGTGGGAATGCAAGGTTAGAGTACTGTATCTGCTCTCAAAACGTTCTGAATGAGGAGATGTGTTTGACAGAAGCACACCCTCCACACCTCCGGGGGGCAGATCCGGCTTCGTACGGCAGCATGGTTGAGGAGCTCGGCATGCGTGGTTTCTACGATTCTCCCACAGACAAAAGTGAGGTGCCACTTGTAAACTGAGATGCCACGCCAGCCTGAACCTGCGAGCGACGGCGTGTTTGCTGGTAATTACGCCCTCAGTGCGGCCCATCACCTGATACCGGGTTCCCCCATTTTTGCGTCGCTTGAGATAACAAGTCCTCATGCTACGGAGCCGTTACCGGGGTGCCCACGCTATGGACACGTGCTGGGGGCAGGAAGCGGAAGCTGTACATTCTTCATAAGCCTGTCTGCTGTCTAATCGTCCAGAGGGAGCATTCAGGGCGCTGCCTGGGTGTGGACAGTGAGCTGGAGGATGTGCGTTTGTTTCAGAAAAATTATGAAGAGCACAGCAGAGTGAGCAAAGGCAGAGTACAAATGGGTAGAGGCAGAGAACAGGAAGGGTAGAGGCAGAGAAGAACAGGAAGGCTAGAGGCAGAGAACAGGAAGTGAGCAGGCAGAGAACAGGAAGTGAGCAGGCAGAGAACAGGAAGTGCACAGGCAGAGAACAGGAAGTGAGCAGGCAGAGAACAGGAAGTGCACAGGCAGAGAACAGGAAGTGCACAGGCAGAGAACAGGAAGGACAGATGAGCATTTATCATACATTAAATTCAGAGAGCTGTCCCAGTCTGCAGAGAGCTTGCATTTGCATAGACCACACACTGTGGGTGCAGTACAAGGTTAACTGCATAACAGTGTGCAAGAAGAAGCACAGCCTGGGGGGGGGGGGGGAGCGTGTGGGTGCCCTGATGGAGTAAGAAAGCAGTCTGAGAGAGGCATGATGGGACTGGGGACGCATCCTCAGTCTATTGAAGCCACACCTTCACAGGCCTGTTTACTGTGTGACCACTGAAAGGCTTGACTTTTATGCCTTTTGTACAAACGTGCATTTGAGTGAGTGGGCCACATTAAGCAGCCACGCCCAAATGCCAAACAACGTTTCCCAATCCCTCACCCCCCCCCACACCCCCCTCCATTCAAAAGGCTCTGTCTGGCTGCTGAGAATTTCACGTGTGTGTCCCGGGCGGCACATTGTTGCCCTGCTGGAATCTTGGGTCGGCATGCGGGCTGCGGTAATCCAACCCGTCGACCCAGGACACCCCAGCACTGAATCGGGTCTTTGTGCTGGAGGAAGAGCAGCCGTTTCCGACAATGGAGCTGGGCTGAAAGGCCGTGTTTACTGTCGGCTGTCCCCCCCCCAGACTGGGGAATGCAGGCCTGCCATGTTCAGGGCATGGGACCCCACCCCCAACTCTGCCAGCGCCCGTCTCGGGGAACCGTGGACATCCCAACACTGCCTTTAATTAGGATGCCCTCCGAGTCTGTCTGAAGCCCAGAATGACTTCAGATATTCAACTGCTTCATCTTCAGATGGCTTAAGTAATGATTCCAACAGTCAGAATCTGCCCAACTTCCTTCAAGTTCAATCATTAAAAAAAATAACACAATCTGCTGATGTTTTATTCATCTGAGTCATATCGCCGATTTTCCATTTTGCGAACTCCTTGCGCTGCAGAGACCCTGACGGTCTGCGAGTTAATAAAGCAGCGAGGTAATATCTGCTTCATGGCCCTGAAAGCGTTCGGGGTCGTTAAAGGGAGATAAGAGCAGCTGCCACACTGAACGGAACAATGACTCTGCCAGAAAATCTCGGGCCTGCCGAAGACATAATCAGGCTGCTTTCTGGAGGGCGGTGGACCAGCCTTTTCTTTGGGAAACGCCGGCTTTCATGTATCCCACATTACAGGGGAATGACGAATGAATGCTAGGGACTGTTTAAACTTCACAAAGCGTCTGAGTGCACTCCGTCCGCACCCAGTTTGCACTTTCGGAAAGAAGTTAACATTTAACCCCTGTCGTTACCGTGCTCTCTCGCTTCCCCGAATGGTTCTTCTGTTTGTGATACAACAAAATATTATTTTTTCCCCTCTTGTGTCTGAGCAGAGGTAAAGTAAACCACTACGCTGCAGAAGCGTCTCTCGATCCAGTCCTCGGGGACCCACAGATGGTCCATGTTTTCGCTCCCTCCCTGGTCCCTGTTAGACAGTCCATATTACCGGGAGCTACGAGGGAGCAAAAACGTGAACCATCTGTGGGCTCCTGAGGACAGGGATGGGAAACACTGCACTTCAGAATGGGGGACATTTTTGTTAAAATGGCAACAAGGTCAACCACTGGGACATACACCTCCCTTCCTTGCAGATTTATGGATGTGACATATGGCATTGTACTGATGCTCTGTATATCAGTGTAGCACTGGGAATTAGCGCGGTATGAACTGAGATTTTCCCATTGTACCAACTGTGAAACGCCATGATGATACTGGACCATCAGGAGATCTTCATGGCGATAGACGCCAACCATAGAGCCAGGGGCTTCTCAGAGCCGGATGGCGGGGGAAGGTCTTCACAGGTGACTCCTTCATCCCCCACTGCCGCTCCTACTGGGGGGGGGGGTGCGGTCAGAGCCCTTTGGAGTCGATGGGGCCAGTGTATGCAGTGAGAGAGATCAAACGGCCTCCACCAAGGGGGGGGGGGGGGGCAGAGTTACTGGTTACAGCCGCTGCTGCGAAAAGTCTGGTGGAACAGTGTGACTCTGATCCATTTAGCCAGGAGCAGCGCTACAGTGACACCACGTTTTTATTATTTAATTATTACACAGTAACAACAGTGCATCAAATTTAAACCCAGGAATCACATCAGAGGCTGGATTATGTCCTTAAATTGGGTTAATACATTGATGATTTGTAGCTAATGAAAGTTCTTCTCGGGGTAGTTTTGTTTTGTACAGGTGGTTGTATAGGGTGCTGGGGGAGACAGAAGCATGAACTGTTAACAAAATCCTCCTTTTGTCTTCGCAGCGCTGAAGAGATCCTTTGACATTGAGGATGTGGACGAGATCCCTGCTTACTCTCCTTCCTCGAACCTCAGCTCACCATTCAGTCCAAGTCCGGTCCTCAGCAAAGCCAACGACGGCCGAGGGCCGGCTACTCATGGGCCGCCCTCCTACCAATCACGGATCAGCGTGGGTTCGAGTCCCGCCCAGAGTCCAGTCATGAAGAGCAAAATGGTGACCAGCCTGTCGTTTAATCGCGGGTCCATCGGTGTGGTCAGGGCCAATGGCAACACGGGTTCTGGAATCGGCCGTGTCTCGTCATTCCAGAGCAGGTTCAACCCGAATGGCTTTTTGTCCTCCGGCCCGGGAAGTGACAATGATAGCCTCCATAGCTCCTCCTCTAGCCTGGACTACCAAGGCACCTCCAAGGTCAGCTCATTGGCCAGCCCTCCCCAGAGCCCCATAGGGCTAAGCGAGTATAAGCCCCAGCATCTGGCCAACCCCGCCCTGAAGAAGTTTTCCTCGCACGGCAACGTTTTCCATTCTGAGGTGGAAGCACCCACCCTGCTGGCCACAGAACCCGTAGGTGTCAACCATGGCTCCATGCCATCCCTGGACCTCCAGATCTCTGAGAGCAGTGGGAGGAGAAATGCGCCCCCCCTGGGAGTGAGGTACGCTGGCATGGCTCCCACTTGGAGTTCCAACCCTCTTGGAAGGGTTCCGTCATTTTCGTCCAGCCCCCAGCCCCCCAAACCCAAAGAACCGGCCCGGCTCAGCAAGTTCCCTCTGGACCTTGATAGCTTGGTGGCCAAACCCCAGGTTCCACTCCTTGAGGCTACGCCGGCACCAAAACTGGCCCCTAGGCACAATGGGAATCTGATCGGCCCCTCAAACGCACCCATCATTCCCACCCACACCCTGGATGCTGCCCCCCCATCTCCTCTGGGGTCTCTGCCCGTCCCCAGCATCAGCGAGTCCCCCGTACCCCTCTCCCCAGCCCAAACCCCGCACCTCAAGCTGCTACTGCAGCCCCAAGTGGTCCAGCTCTCCCCCGGCCCCGCTGCTCCCACCCCAGGTCCCCGCCCGGATGTGCCGCAGGATGCCGGGGAGACCGTCGGCTCCATCCTTCAGAGGATCGCCTCCTTTTCACCGGCCGGTGCCGTGGGGCCCAGAACCAGAGAGAGCAACCGCAGCAACGGGGTGCAGGAGCAAGAAGCGGCTGCACATCTCCAGCAGCTCCAACAAGACGGTAAGATCCATACTCTCCATCCACGTCTCCAGTACGGATGAGCCTTTAAACCAATTAAAGCCGCTAAATATCAATTAACCATAAAAAACTTGTTAAAGATAAATTAACTGATTACGGTCATTATACATACATTAAATAAATCTGTAGCACTGGGATAATCTGTACGCCTGGTGTTTACTCAGTACGGAACCACATCTGTGACAAATGGAAGGTGACAAATTAACTGGCTAGGTAATTAGCAGTTTGCTAACTCCTTGATCATTGAGGCTTCCAGCTGTGGTGTCCTGGCTAGATGCATCACCGTCCCCTTTCCAGGGTGTCTCTTCAAAGCCAAGAAAGACAATGATGGAGGAACCTCCTGTCATATCAGTGAACAGCTCGGTGGAAATAGTCATGGCGGCGGCAGGGAGATATTGCTTGTGTGTGATGAACCCAACTTGGCTACGGCATAATTGTTTACCTTTGGCAACACTGGCTGATCGCGGTTGGCTTCCTGTGCAGCTGGGCCTGTCCGGTTATCCCCCACGATTCAGTTCACCCTCAGGACGTTCAAGTCTCTCATCCGCAGCGGTGAAACCTGCAAGGGCCAAATGATTTACGGCCCGTATCAGATCAGCAAGGTGTAAATGCTACTGCGGACTTGTGTTTACCCCTGGCGCGCCAGCTGCAGGCTACGCAGGATTGACGGCGATGGTCTCGCGGTTTATATGGTGGTGCATGTACAAGCGGTGGCAAGAACCCTGAGATTTGTTGCACATTATAGTTGAGACATCTTCCGCTGAAGGCATAAACAGACTGGCGTGTGAATGAAGCCACTGCCGGAGTTAAGCACAATAACGACCTGAGGCTAACCTCTAGGCTCACCTCCCAAACATTTTTTTATAATGTTTTCACATGGAAAGGATATAATGGAGCGTGCCATTATTTTCCAAAAGAAGTGGGTTTGTATCCTGCTGGAATGTCATGTGTATTTTCATGTCATGATTGTGTTTCCAGTCCCGTGCTGCTGAATTTAAATAGCTACGGCCACCGTCAATGTTGTCACGACCCTTAGTCGGCCAATCCGATGCCTGCATGTAAGTCACTGTTTTTGCAGGCTTTGTTTTCTTTACCAGATAAAAACTCAGTGAAGGGGCTACATGGCTTCCCAGAAACAGCCCTCCCAGCATTTTTTTTTTGTTTATCTTTGGGGGTCACGTAATCAAAGGAAGTCGATTCTTTTGCCCGGCCTGAGAAAGCCGTTATCACTGCCGGGGTTCCTTAATTTGATATTTCATTTAAACAGACTCTCTGCGGCACCCTATGGTACAATCACGCGGCCTTGTGGCGAGAGGTTGAACCGGTCGAAGGGGTTGCCCATCTGGATGCTGCTGGCTGACCTGGGTCCCGCCGCTGAGGGTGGGCCCCTGGCTTTGTTACTGGGGACAGGAAGGAAATGGCAGCAGCCTTCACAGCCGGGAAACTTCACCTTGTTTGGACAAAAATAAGTGCTCAGTTCTGTGTTTGGGGGACAGAGACGAGGCTGTTAGGGGGCAGTAGGGTCCCTCCACCCACTTAGCGATGCTCGTGCGGCTGTTTGCCTCAGCTGGCCTGGCTGCTCGTGAGAAGCGCACATTTGGGCGTCGTTACTGACGCCTGTGTGGCCCAAAGGTTGGGTCAGCCCGGCGGCCATGCCTGGCGCGGCGCATAGGCCAGAACGCCGCGGTGTTTCCTGAGATAACGGCGGAAACGGGCTCCCTGGG
Organism: Stomatorhinus ivindoensis; assembly: GCA_019775895.2. Classification (NCBI taxonomy): domain Eukaryota; kingdom Metazoa; phylum Chordata; class Actinopteri; order Osteoglossiformes; family Mormyridae; genus Stomatorhinus; species Stomatorhinus ivindoensis. The sequence continues at coordinate 390,257 of JABFEB020000005.1, read as the reverse complement.
TGGGAGCTGACGGCCGAGGCCCCGCTTTTAGCTCCGGGTTTCCCGTTTCTAGATCAAACGCTGGAGAACGACGTACGAAGGTGCGAGCGTTCATGTGTCAGAACGGTTTTCCCTGAAAATGAAATGAAGGCTTGGAAAGCTCCGCCGGTCGTTTAAGACAAACATCGCAGGAGCTGGAGGAGAGGAAACATCTGGCCTGCCGGAGTGGTGAACTTACACCTCTGCGCTGGGCTTTGGGTGTGAGGACCGAAGGGGGATTTCTGTGAGGCGGGCACGTAAGCCTGGGAGACGAATCACGGCAGTCGCTTCAGAAAACTCTCGTCTCCTTCTTGGGGGAGGATTAAAAGAAATGCCACTTCACACTCTAGGTGGAATCCAAGTGCTGATTTACAGCACAGCCCTCGGCAACGAGAGAAGCAGCTGCATTTGCCTATATCATCCAGAGGGGGCGCTGTGTGGCCCAGTGAGTTAAGATGATGTGTCTGTGATTGGAAGGTCGCTGGTTCAAATCCCAGGGCCCTTAACTCCAACTGCTCCAGAGACTGGCTGATCCTGCTCTTTCAGTTGTACCTCACTTTACATAAATAAATTAAAATGTAAATCACTGCTGCACTGCCAATGTGGCCATTGTCATCCACCCTATCACAGGATCAGGGGTCTGGACCCAACTGTAGAGCCCACGCTCCGACTGGGCCACGATCCCTTCCTCTCTGGGTGTTTGAGCATCCCCCGCTCCCTTGTGTTTTAATCTGGCTGGCAACGAGAGGAGATGTACAGTGATTTTTCGGGGGGCGTCCCTTATCTGATGCTCCGCCTCCCAACAGGGCCGTGTAGCTCAATGGCCCACGGAGATTGTTTTCGTTTTTATCTTCATGGAAACTCAATCAGCCGTCTGATTACCCTCTCAATTGTTTTAACCTGTCCGGTTCTGCTGCCCCGCCCCCCCCTCGTCCAATTAGCTCTCGCCCAATTAGCGC
>JABFEB020000005.1:366269-380921 GCA_019775895.2 Stomatorhinus ivindoensis | reverse complement strand
GTGTGACCAGACGCAGGCCTCAGATCTGCCCTCAGTTGTGTGACCAAAGAGAAGTTGGCAATTATTGCGCCCTGAGGTGTGTAACCAATCAGAAGCAGGCCTCAAATATGGCCTCAGTTGTGTGCCCAATCAAATGTAAGACCACATCCGAAGGCCTTCATCTTTAACCTTTGGATAAGGTGCTTAACAAAATGACTCAAATGATCCATTCTAAGTCTCCAGCTCAAGCCAAACAGCTGACTTTGGATCAACACACCCAGTACAGAGTCTTGCCCCCATTAAACGTTTTGGGGAAAAAAAACACTCATCATCGGTCTAGTTTGGATTGAGGAAGGACAGGATTAAACAGAGGCTGGGTTCGTTAAGCCTTCGTGTTTGTAACTTATCTCTCTCTTCAGAGGGACGGAAATGGCCGCGCTGTGTATGTGTCTCCAGAAAGCCATAACAAAAGACACGGCGGGGTGCATAAACAGGGGGAGGGGGCCACAGTTAGCCAGGGGGNNNNGGGGGGAGAGGGGGTGGCCATATGGCCGACAGGATCTGGCCTTTTAACATTCCCCTTGAAGTTCACCACATCCCACTTTGATAGAGCAAATGGTGGGTTGGTGGGTGGGGGCATTGAAAAGGATGTTTAAATGTAAGGGTTATACCCTAGCAGCCATCTAGCGGGTGCTGGCTGAACTTCGCTCACCTCTGAGGTCAGACATTCTGCTCTGAAGCCTTCAGAGATGACAGGCTGTGGTGGAGGCGTCCTCGCAGACCTTCAGGTACCTGCAGCATGTGACGCTGAAGGGTGGGCTTGACCGTCCCAGAAAGACCGTAAGTTAGGGCCGCATGGTCAGGGCCACAACACAGCCACCAAAACGAAGGAACTCTGGCTAGATACTGGTCCGCAGTTCATGGAAGTGTGGTCCAGGATGGGCTTGTGTCCCCCTCGTAGAGAGATAAACGAAGCCCCCCCCCCCCCCTACAGAGTAGATGTGGAGCTGATAAGATAGGAATCATGTGGTAGGTGATAGGGCATTATTTTCTCTGGGATTTCACGGGTAAGGTATTGCCTCATCCCTCCCCCATGCTTGCTGAGAGCCAGAAATATGTTGAACCCCCCCCCTCCAGGTATGTGTGTGGAGGCAAGCGTGCAGCCGCTAGATCCTGCGATTGTTTTATCAAAGGACAGATGTTCTCCATGTCTGCTGGTGTCCATAATTACATCGTGCCCTGGAAATGGCCGTAACTGGTCACGCTGGGGTACAGCACACGTGTGTGGTCGTTCACAGTGAGGGGCACTGTTACATATTTGTCCCATTGAACTTAATCCAGTCTAATCTCAAAAGATACCAAACCAAATGATTTAACCCAGTGTATATTGACAGTTTAAATGATGTTCCAGAAGGAAACGAATTCTGCAATCAAAACCTGTCTGGAACATCTTGCTCTGACCCTCCATGGAGGTAGAAAATGTGGAAGTGCCTTTAGAACGTCACCAAGAAACTGCTGTACCATCTACCTCCATTAAGCTCCTTTGGTTTCAAAGCTGATGCAAAGAGTGGCAGAGGTCCCACCCCTTCTTCATAAAAGAGCAAAATTCTTGTAATTAATTGGCCGAAAAATCCATCAAACACCCACAGCTGCATGGCGGGAAGATCATGGTACGTTCGATTATCTCTCCAAAGTCGTAAATTCCGAACTGCGTGACGTCACGTCCGACCATCTCCCATTGGAGCTACGCATCTCGGAACAAACATGGCTGCCTCCACGGACACGCCGCTGTGTGTTGTTGCTTTATATTTTGTCAGATTTGGAGCAAGATTCTTTTTTTCTGAGAAACACACAAGAAATACGAACTAGTCAAACCACATTAAAAGCTTTATAGTATTTTAGTGGATCCACAGCTATATTCTTTTTTTGAGATGCAAACAAACTACACTAACAATCTCATACTGCACCCTAGGACACTATCCTCTAAATTGACCACATGCAATTACATTTATAAATATTAATACATTCATGAAAATAAACATTTTTAAAAATGTATAAAATAGAATTACTGCTCACCCGGATTAAGCGACCACGCTGAGATGACGACAGAGGGAAATCTCGTACTACAAAATTCCCTTTGACATCAACATCAAAAGAGGCGTGTTTCTGACAGAAAGTGACATTTTTCATGACGTTTTTATTGGACTCGGAGAGAGATAATGGAATGCAGGATACGGCTAGTTAACTAAATTTAAATCCTGACAACACACCAAACTGAAAATTAGCCTGATGATTAGCCTCGTTTATCACAAACAAGGAAATAGCGCACAAATACACATGGTAGCACATATTCACATAAATACACGAACAGTCCCAATCCTAAGAAACTACTCTATTTAGAAAATTTTAAACATTTACATCATCTTAGACATCAAACAAACATGTTCATGGACACGAACAAACAGAGGCGCATGACAGCAGCTTTTCTACAAGCGGCAGATGGTCTTTGTCACGTCTGTCTGTTTCTTCGAGGAGCTACTATCATACAAACACCACACGTATACAGGCACCTTGTGACTGTATGTAAAACCAACTCATGCAAAAAATTATCCATGATACACGTTATCTTTTCACACATTTACTGTGTGGTCCTCAGAATGTATTACTTCTGTTTACTGCTTATCTGTGTTTTTCTATAAGGTTTAGGGGGCGATCCAACTTTGATTCATGTCCATCCATCAGTTGAGACCTGCCTGTACAGACTTACTGAAACCCAAACGCATCAGTGCATTGACAGAACATACCACGCACACATAGATCGGGACCCTGATTCAGCACATACCCCGTGGCCTCCCCGCTTGCCAGTCCGGACCGCAGGAAGCCCGGGTCGGGGACCAGATGTGCCCCTCGTTGAACAACAAGCCATACAGAGCAATAAAGGTGTCAGGATCAAAGATGCACACGCACGGTGTTCAGTCACTTAGAGATCCGGCTCGGAGGCATCGATCTCCTTTAGCGTGGAACATGGCAAAAGCATCACGCATATTAATCACAGGACTGGGGTTTAGGTCGGTCGTGTCGGGCAGGTTGGATCTGTCTGGTCATGCGGTCCAGATAATCCATATTATCCAGTACAGCTCTGGAGTCATGGGACGCGCCAACCTGATTCAACCGTCTGCCGAGTTGGAAGAGAAACATCCCCCAAGCCCTCATAGCCCTAATGGAACATTCCTGCGATTGAGATTGGAAGGCAGACCGAAAGTGTCCAACAGGGGGCAGCAGCGAGTAAAGGTGGTGCGGCCGTGGACGGGCTACAGCACAACTCTTGAGATGTGTGACATCTTCAGAGCTATTTACCATTTAGGGAAGAAACAAATGGATAGGAGCACATTACTCTAGATGCACGTGAAACATTCTTTAAATTCACATAAGCCGACATGTTGATGCTTTTTGTTAGTATATGCTCCTGTTAGTGGCGGGCCCCCGGGGGGGGAGGGGGGGCAGTGGGCGGAGAGGGAGGGAGAGAATCATATCCTCTTCATGAAGCAGACAGACGCTCTGTGGCCTCTGACAATGGCCGCCTCTGCAGCACCGCATCTTGCGGAAACATACGATCCACTAATCTGGGCCAGAGGTGTTCGGAAAACGGCGAGTCTTGTGGGCGATTCCGGGGCACACAGAAGGGACGCGGCCTACCCGCCGTCACCCCTCACCTGCACACAAGGTGGCCTGACTGACTGGCAGCGTTTGGGCCTCTGTTCAGAGCCAGCGGTGGGTCACGCGTTCCCCGGGCAAGCGGGAAGCAACCTCAGACAGAAATACAGAAAACAACGCCACAATGGGGGCTAATTCTGCCGTTTCAGGGCAAAACGTTATGGAAGGTTCTAGCACTGCCTTGCACAGAAGGTTCTCCTGTGGGGAGGATGAGTGCGGATTTGGGATTGGAGTATCTGACAGCGAACAGAGAGCGTGGGTGAGGTCACGCATAGGATTACCGAGAGTAGCGGGGGAGGACTCTCTGTCCCGCCCCCCCTCCATCCTTCCTCTCCCTCGCCTCCTCTCTCTCCATCTGTCTCCCACTCTCTTCATATCCCTCTCTCCTTACCTGAAACATGAGCAAGGGTCTATCCCAGAGTTCATATCATGTCACGGGCAGTTAATCAAATAAACTCCCCACTTTGGGTTATGATATAACATCTTCTGGATACCTACAGTCTGTTTTTCATCTTGAGAGTTAACAAATCACATCTTCAGACACCCAACTAAAATGTTTTCGTGTTTTTCTTCCTTTATCATCACTTTAGGGCCAGTAGTATGGCTTTGAGGAGAAGGCTGTTCACATAAGTTCAGTAATTTGTGTTTAGTCAGGTTTAGCTTTCAGTAAATCATGTGACTTGTTGCATGTTTAGGCCTAATTCTGCATGGATGGGAGTGTAAAATCCAGGCTTTTCCACGTGGGAGCAGTTCTCTGTGGGTGGGGATGTTTTAGCGGAAGTCCAGAATGTTGCCCTCACAAGCAAGTCTTTGTTGTGAAGATACACTGACGCTTTTTTCTCCCAAATGGCGTTTACAAGCCACCGCCTGCTATGCCATCTTCTCTGCTCTTTTCCTCATTTTTTTTTTTTTTGCAGAAACGGCCTGTTAAATTTGACAGGTTGCTGAAAAACTGCTGTAGCCTGCAGGTCGATTCTCAAGAGAACTGGGGGGCATTTTCCACTGCGATAGCCCCCCCCCCCCCCTTCCGTATCACCCCTTTCCTCCCAAACGACACTGCTGGAGGGTTCGTGCGCTCATAGAGCGCCCGAGGGCCATCAAAAGGCTGGGGCTGCCTTTTAAAACAAAAAAATGATGTTTAATAATATATAAAAGCTGGTTGATCTAACCCAAGCTATTCAGGGCGAAAAAAAAAACGCAGTTTTGCCAATTTTGCCAATCAGTTAGCCTGCCGTTGCTTCCTGTAGAACGGCGAGATGCGAAAAGATAGTTTTAGTCTGGTCACATAGGGGTCGGCAGTGGACCTTCAGGGTGTGAGAAAGGGTGTTTCTGTACGGGATGCAGATTCCCCCGAACCCCAGCACCCTGCCCACACAGGACAGTTCTGATGGACGCAGGGAGGCCATCAAGCGTAAAGGTGACGAGGTCGTGCACCGGGCCACCAAGCCAGAGGCTCCCACCCGCCATTCCCCTCATGGCTTCGCGTTTTACCTCCTCGGGGGACGTTTCCGGATAGATGCAGACCCGGGGCCCCGCTCACAGGGTCAGCAGCAGCTCCCCCAAGGGTTCTGAACTTCCACAGGCACATCCGGTCGCCCCCGACACCAAGCCGCCCGGGGGCCCGGTCTGAGGCGGCCCTAGCTGCGTGAGGAGCACTGGGGGTCAAAGGTCACCTGTGAACTTCAGCCGCATGCCTCACTTCCTCCTGTGACTCCCGACACTGGGAAAGTCTGTGTGTATCTCAGTCGCCGTTTTTTTTCTCAACAAACACCGTAGTGGTGCAGCAATGTGGAAATTTTGACTGGTACTAATAACTAATATATTTTTTGTGTAATGGCACAATAGCCAACCTTCTAGCTCCACAACTCTGTAGCAAAACCGATCAGTGGCATTATGTGTTCGTGTACTTGTGCGACTGTAGCGAGGGTCTAAGTTGTAAATGAGTCGACACGATCCGTCATCCTCCATTGGGAAAATGGACGACTGTCCAATGCAAACGTCTCCATTATTTTAGTAGTCATGTCTTTAGCTCTGCTGCTACTAACCTTTAAATATTAATGAAGTTTAAATATCAGCCGGCAATAGAGACCAATGTTCACACATGGAACCTACAACGATGTCTTGATTTTTAACAAATGTTAACCGACATCAATAAATTTTAACCAATGTATCATGCGTGTCAGACACCCTGCACTTTGTTTTCTGTGCTACCAGTCGCTGTGGCCTCACTGCTGGGAAGTGACTGATCTCAGCTATCAATTTCCTGCTTTTATGAATCATTTCAAAGATCTGAGCTTGACATTACTCAGCAGCTTGGTGTTATAGGGCCGAGTGAAACGCTGGCTTTATGAACTAACCCACTGCTCCCCGGCTGCGGGTCAGAGAGCTTCTTTGCTTGCTTAGGAGGAACTTTAAACGTGACATTACTCTCCGAGCGTTACTCTCTGAGTATTACTCTCCGAGCGTTACTCTCCGAGTATTACTCTCAGTTACACCTGTTGCCAGGGGGATCTTCCTGACATGACGCTTGGATTCCATGTGTCTCAGTCTCGGTCTTAAACACTGACTGGGAAGAGCGCAAACACAATCCAGGATGCTCTGGTTGCCTCTAATGCCCCCCACCCCCCACACACACACACGTAATTGCCCTAACCACTTCATTGCTGGGGAAGGGAGTTCAATTTATGGGTGGTGTGTCTGATCTTGCTGGTCACACCTTCCTGTCATCACTTGGGTAACCTGATATTGCGGGGGGGGGGTTAACTGACCCATACACCCAGAATAGACCCTATACTAAAAGACACACTGTCATACTCGCCCGTCATAGGAAAACCTCACTGAACCTGACCTAACGGAAGAAGCTGGTGTCTAAATTTCCATATAATGTGTGTCTTAAGTCAATAGAACATCCCCTGCTGCAGACTCAGCGTGATCTCAGAGAAGCAGGACCAGCCATTTTCACTGGGCAAGAGAGGCAGCCACAGTCCACAGCAGTCCACAGTGCGATGTTAGGCAGCCAGGAAGTGGCCACACTTAAGCAAACACTCAGGAGCTGCTTCAAAGTTGGCCTGTCAAGTCCACAGCTAAACGTAAATACCGGAAATCTACAGTTCCAGTTTGAAAGCCTGCAAAAAATATTTACGAGAAGGTGATTTTGGATGTAATTAAGCAGGCAGCTGCCACGGGTTGTGCTAAAGGTCACAGCAGCACCGCCTGCAATGTGCAGGATGCAGAGATAAAACTTGAGGGAAAATTCTTGTTTGATTTCTTGTGTGACCTCCCACCACCAGCAGGGGTCTCCACAGAGCAAAACAAAATAACTTTCTTCCTAAGATCGCCCGTACAGTGAGGGGTTGGTTTTTGATTTAAGGCTAATGAATAATACAATTTCCAGGGTTGCCTTTGTCACACAGAAAGGGCAAAGGAGTCATTATTTTAACCCTGACAAAAAGCTTTGGCGTTTGCGTGTCACCACTGCTGATTTCGCTTTTCTAATCATTATTTCCTTTTTCCTGTTTCACAACCGAAGCTGCTGCTGGAGACCAAGGCAGCTGCAGTGGTGGCATTTGCTGAGAGTGAGCGTACTGCGGGGCACTCCCTGTCCGCCTAGCGTTAGCAGCATTAGCATTAGCATCTCGGCGAGGCTCTGCCTGCGCTTAGCCTGGCCCTGGGCCCTGGTTCCTCAAAACCTTCTTAACGTCACGTTGTGTGTAAAGTTTCGGGAGGCTCATCGGCAGTGGCTCAGACGGGCTTGTCTGTGCGGTTCTGGTTCACTGAAGATTCTTTTCACAGTGGCAACATTAATCAAAGGCGGCCCCCCTCCGCCCCCCCCGACGAGGTCCCACACAGCCTCAGAACACTGGAGCGCTAACCGGTCGTAACTCCCGCAGGAGGAGCAGTGCTCCCGTCCATGGGAGTATAGGCCGTCAGGAGCGGATCTTTCACTTTGGAAATGAGGAGGGAGTCAGTCCGTGTGCCCTGGATGACGATATTACCCCCCGACCCCCCGCCTAGCACTGCTTAGTTTTCCCTTGCACCGACTAGTAAACTACATTATGACTAGTTGCGTCCAGAAGAGAGCTGACCTCCCAAAATGGGCGTGTGGTAAAAGGATCAGTGCAGGTCACTGTCTCTGCAGACAGACGGCCTTCATTATAATCAGAGCAGGGTGATTAACCCTCTATATATTATTATTATATTGTGATACCAGAGCGTTTCCTTTTTCACACTCGCTGTCAGTTGTGAGAGGGAGGAAAGCGGCCTGCCAAACAGGAAACGCATCACCCTCCGGCTGCGGTCTACGTGAGACAGGCCGGGCCGCAGGCTCAGCCTGTTAACCGACATCCTGGGCAGATGCTGCTCGATTGAGCAAACACGTGCGCCAGCGCCATCCTGGCCACGTTCCTCCTTCGCAGCTACACTGAGGTAAGCGTGCCTAGGCGACATGCTCACCGCCCGACTGCATCCCTTTGCACGATCGCTGGGGGGGTAAGCGCCCGTAGGCATGCCTTTCTTTGCCTGATCGTGTCTTTGTCCAGTCACTCGGGGTAAGCACTGATGTCCCTCTCATTGCCTGATTGCGTCTCTTTGCCCAGTCGACGGGTGATGAGCACCAGTAGGTGTTTGTCTCTTTGCCTGATTATGTGTCTTTGTGTGATTTATGGGGAGTAAGTGCCCACTCACTTCCTTCTTTGCCTGATCTCCGCTGATGGTGGTTCACTCGGAGAGCTGAATCCACACGGCATCCTGCTGACAGTTGGGGGGGGGGAGTGTCGCAGACCTGTAAGAAAGGCGGCTATTGTGTTCAGGGGACAATTAGATATCTCTGTCCCAGCTCAGTAGGACAACAGCCTAACAATGCCGTCCCTTACTCACTCTGGACGAGGGGTACGGTACCAGTGGGCTGTGATAGGTGGACATGGTTAGATGTATGTTCTGGAAAAACACCCGCCAGGGAGGGGAAGGGCAGGGGGGGTATGTCGGTGCAGGGGCACCGTGAGTTTGCAAGTTTGCAGAATCCCTCCCATGCGGGAGCCACGGCGTAGCGTCAGGGCAAAGCCTCGCATGGACGGCGTTAGAATAAGACTCCCTGGGGCAGATGGAGCACCGGCGGCGTCGCCAAAGAAGCAGGGCCCCTCCGGGGGAGCGTGTCGTCCTAACCCCTGTCGTTGGATTTACAGCCAGCCACATGTGTACATCCTCAGAGTGCAAGCCTGCTAATGATATGGGGTGTGAAACTGTCTGCGGATTCAGTGCCAAAAAGGTCCCTTTTGCCAAATTCAGAGAGGCTGAGAGAATGGACGATGGTACCTGCCTTCAAAGCTGAGGGGCTTTTGGGACTGTACCAATTTAGCAGGGACTTTCCTGGGAGTGTAGCGTTCACGAGTGGAGTGTGCGGCCGCGGCGCTGGACACCATCCCTGCCTTTTAGCATTTGTCACGGGACATGCGGTAGGTTTTATAGAGTTCTGTGTGCCTCCGTTCTTGCTGAAGGACCCACACGTTCTCCACCGCTTTCTTTTATGGGCCAATTATTTGTTTGGTTTGTTCCACAGTCTTGGGGGGGTGGGTCCCTCCTCCCAGACGGCCCATGGCTCCACTGGTGTGTAAATTAGTTTGTGGGGGCGATGGGGGGGTTGGGAGTGCGAGGGAGGGAGGGAGTGAGAGAGAGAGAGCGGAGAGCATCCTGTTGGATTAGTGGAAGCTTCTCGCTGATCTGCATGTGAATGACTGAGAACAGCAGGAGCTTGAAGCTTAGCAGCGCAGTGCTCTCTGAGACACGCAGAGAGGAGGAGGAGAACGAGAGACGAGAGAGAGAGAGGGAGAGGGAGAGAGGGACGCAGAGACCATCTCTGAGAAACATCACCTCCACTTCTCCCAGTTGCTTTGGCAGAAGAGGCCATTAGCAAGGGCTGAAACGGCAGTGCAAGCAAGCAGGACGGACCCCCCCTGGGCCCAGAGGCCCCCTGTCCGAGCCACTGCAGCGCGCTGATTGGATTACCCGCACAGGGCACACTGAGCGCTCTCAATGAGAGAAGGTAGGAATCTGTTTCTCCCCCCGTTTGGGCTTGTGGGGTTTGAATGAAGTCTTACTGAAAGGCTTTAACAATGGAGCAGACCATCACAGCAGCTGTCATGAGGTGGGGGGTGGTATGTGGACTTCAGGAGAAAGGTTTTGTTCCCTCTGAGCGTCTCTGCCCAAATTTGCGAGGGACTGGTAGCGCTTCAGTCGATATACGGATAAGCGCTAACGGTCATCGCGGACAGATCCGGTCAGTTTGGGTCCAGGTATTTCATTAGTGTATAGGCTATCAGCTTGGTTACGCTGCGAGGCCTTCCGAGATCTCAAGTCAGTCATGTGGGGTGAACAGGTTTGTAGAAATGAGAGGGATCAATAAAATGGGGGTGACTGGATGCATGGTCACAGGCAGCCTAGTAAACACAGCCGAACGTCATCATGGTGGGGGGGCAGGGTGTTAGGTAACCCTTTCTTTTATCTCAAAGGCTGTGATTGGTATCACAACCGAGTTAACAGTGTTCTAGTACAAGTCAGAAAGCCATTTAACAATTCCCCAGTTCTAACCAGGTTAACTGTTAGCCATTGTTAGCAATACCAGTAGATAACAGCGCATTACATGGTATTTTGCGCGCACACACATACCATAGCAACATGTCTAAAGATATTGGAGGTTGAATAGTACTGTGTGTATGACTGATTTAATGACACACAAATACATAACAGCTGATAAACCGTAAATAACTACAGCTTTCACTTCTGTGGATGAAGGGCGCTGCCATCTTCAATTCTGAGGCTGGGGCTGTAGAGATTCTTCGAACTTTCCAGGTCGGAACTCGGATTTCAGGGGGCATTCCAGTTGAAATTTCCAAATTGGATCTCAGAAATTCCGACTTCCGTGTTCAAATGGAACGCACCATAACTCAAGTCTCACCTCACAGAGGACGGACTCTGGGGGCCGTTTTCAAGCACCGCGTTACTCAAACTGGCTCCAAAGTCTCACAGACTAGATGTTGGTTGATGCTGCCAGAACATGGGGGACATTCAAGACCTCCACCTCAAACAGTCAGGTCAGAGACAGCAGGCGGCTGTGCAGAGACGGGCGGAGGAAGAGGACGAGGTGGGACCCTGAATCTGGGTTTTGATACTGATGAGTGGGAAAAATCACGTCACGGAAGTCATATCCAGCCATATATGCAAGGTGAAAAAGGCCTGGACGCTTAGTCTGTGTGTTGATGGAAGTTTCACACATAGAACAACATATATCCATATATCCATAATCAATGCAATGTTACCCTCGCGAGGAAGGGAGGAGTCTGCCTACAGTAAAATTATCCATGGATTCTCATCTGAAGATGCACCAGATACTGTAAAATAAGCATCACAAAGGGCCGCGTTTATATACAGTCGAGTATAATTTCACGATAAAAAAAGTGAAGTCTGTAGGAAAGGTGGGTCTCATAGTGAAACGCTTTTATGCAAAGTTGAAGTGTTACCCAAGAGACTGTTGGAAGAGTTAATCTGCTACACAATAGGCTCTATTAAAGTGAAGGTCTTAGTTGATAGGCTGTTTCGAAGTGAAGCTCTGATGTGATAGGCTGCCACAGATGGAAGGATGGAGCTGTCATTTCACTTCTGGATTTGATAATAACTCTGAATCACAAGTTTAAGAGGGTGTTTATTCTTCCCTCCCTTGGAGACCTTCCTGGCATGGCAGGCGAAATTAATGAAAACACGGCCCTCCTTCTGAGATTTCCTGTCCACATCTGTACCGCGTACAGCGCATGGGTGTCATGGGGGGGAATCCCAGTGATCGCTGCCCGGAACATGTCAGCAAACAGCTGGAGATGCGGGGACATGCTTGACTTTGGTACCTACAGGGGCGAAGGCAGCGGTGCAGGACATCAGATGGTGGTGAGGGCGTCACACAGCGAGTGATCTGGAAACTGCTCTCACTAATAGGACTTTCTGGGAATAGACCTCTGTAACAGCTTAAAGGCAGGGATACGCAGCAATTTGCCGATGGCTGGTTTACGTCACATGGATGGGCCATCAGCAGGAGGTCAGGCTGGTGCTTCGGCGAGTCTGTGGGCTGCTCTGCTGTCCTCTGTTACCGCCAGATGCTACAGGCAATAGCTAGCAAGCCGGATTTAGCTAGCTGTGGGACAGCGTGCACTCATGGTGTGGCTGGGGGCTTGACATTCGGATGTGGGGGGGGTGGATTTGTCAGCTGGTTTCAATAATGATCCAGATGGAGAAGCCAGTCTGCCATGGTCAGCCAGACCTGTCCGGGGCTATTAGTGATACCTTATATACACAGTGTGTGTGTGTGTGTGTGCATCCGCCAAGGTGAAAGTCCTGCTGACACGATGACAGCGTTGTTTTAGAAATTACCCTGAATGCACCAATCACGTCACTGCGAGAACGTCATTTCCTGGAACACTGCTGGGGTGTTTCCCTGTCACACACTTTCTGCCCCAATATAAAACTGGGGCAATGAGTTTGCTTAAAAATTAACCATTGTGCGAAACATGCAGTTTTTGAGAATATGACTGGTGATGGTAAATTCTGGAAATGGAGCCAAATGTGGCTTTTTGGAACAACTGCATGGTGACCTAACAGGGACCTCGCGATGACATCGCCGATGTCACACGCCACTAATCTCCCCGCACATCAAACACGTGATGCAGCATCTGCATGTGCGCTGAGCATCACTTGAGTAAAGCGGACAGCCCACGCAGACTGCGAAACATACAGTGTTTACCTTGCTTGCGCGTCCCATCTACCCCTAGAGGAGTGTAAACCTGGCTGAGATGATGAGGGTGATTATGCTAACAGCAGAGGACGGGTATCAGATGACACATTGAAAAAGAATCCATGAATTTACACCATCCATATTTAAAAGGAGTCAGTGCTCTGGCTCTTGTCCCAAAAAGTCCCTGCGTGACAAAGTGCCTGTGAGTTTTATGTGAAACATCCGTGACGTTTGTGAACGGCGATGATTCACCGTGAGCACGATCGCGTCCGCCAGCCTGATTCACGTGCCGATTTGGCGGTTCATTATTCATTTGACACTTGCACTGCCACCTGTCAGGGCTAATTGCAAACTGTTTAAGGCTAGTTATGTTTAATATCGAATGTTCACTCTCGTATTACTATGTTCCTGGTTTCAGTCTTTGAGTCGCCGACCATGCATCACACTGCACAATGGGCCTCATTCACCAACCGTTCTTACGAACAAATTTGTTCTTAAACCCCACGTACGCACTTTTTTTTTCCACGAAGATTCTGATATTCACCAATGTTTTCTTATCTGAACTTGTTCTTAGCTAAGAACAGAATCTACACACACTCACGACCATTCGTACGCACATTTAAGTAATGATAGTTTGTTCAAAATAATCGGTTATAGCAGTTTTGTTCATTCTACATTTGATAAAATGATAGTATTTGAACAATTCATAAAAGTAAAATATAAAACATAATTTAAAAGTGTAAAAATTATTTCCATGCTAGTAACGGTGATCATGCGGATTATAAATAGGTCTGTTTCTGCGCAGTGGCCTTGCTATCAAAATGGCATTTCTGTTACTTCTTGAAGAGCTTGCCAATCGTGCTCCGAGAAGTGAATGCATGTTTGAATAACATTTAGATGTATTTGGCACACACCGTTCACAGAGAAGGTGGATATCTCTCCATGTCTCAGCTTTCTTGGGGGCTTTATATCCACTGGTTACGCTACTAAATAATGTGTCTATTAGCATTTACCTCCTGTACAGTAAAATCCCATTATGACGCACTTCAAGGGACCTGGCAAAACAGTCTGTTATATCCAGAGTTGCTGTATGACCAGAACACAACTACAGGACACCGTTTACTCATGCCACATCCCAGCAGACACACTTGTGCTATAGATATATAGATATTATATTGTACATGTAGTAATGCAACTTTACCTGACCAGATGCGTGACTATTAATAATCCCGACTACGTATCTGCGCTGGATATCCCCGGCACGTCACGCGACTTGTAGGCGGAGCCTGCATGTCCGTTATAGCCGAACAAAACTACAACTAAAAGCAGCCGCGGGGACCAAATTGTTTGTCTGTTACAAGCGAAATTCCATTATATGTGAGTCCGCTATAGCCGATGCTTTTTCTGCATGTTCTTAAAGGCGCACGGCTGGGACCAGCGGACCTCGTCCGTTATAGATGATATTCCATTATAAGCGAGTCCACTGAATTAATGCTTATGCTTCAGCATCACTGAATTTTTTTTTCCTCTTAGTGCCAAGCGGCTCTCACCCTGCGCGTCTCTTCGCCACTCCTTGCACACGGCACTACAGTCTCATGCCCTTTTATGGGAAACTGCAGGGCGTTTCCTTATGCTAATTAGGAGAAACTGGCACTCGCTTTCAGTTACAAAGATGTGGGATTCTTAAGAACAAAGGTGTGAACAATTCTGCTACTTAAGAACACGTCGTGAATCTGACATAGGTTGTTCTTAACAAATTTCGTAGGAACGAATTTAAGAGAATTCTTAAGAAAATATTGGCGAATGAGGCCCAATGTTCTGAGTATAACTGCAGGCATGACAAATAAAATGTAGGTTTGATTTGAATCGGTGTCCTGCTAGGTCTTCAGCGTTGCTATTGCAATGTAAATTCAGTTCTCTGTCAAAGCCAGCAGCCGATTCATCTCTAGGTAGTGTTTAAGTTTGGGGGGGCCTTCATCAATCTTTTTAGAATTGGACAGCTGAGGAAAAACAGGGCTGGGATGCCAGTCTATCACAGGGCACAGGGCTGGGGTACACCCCGGGTTGGGATGCCAGTCTATCACAGGGCACAGGGCTGGGGTACACCCTGGGTGGGATGCCAGTCTATCACAGGGCACAGGGCTGGGGTACACCCCGGGTTGGGATGCCAGTCTATCACAGGGCACAGG
>JABFEB020000005.1:338144-351516 GCA_019775895.2 Stomatorhinus ivindoensis | reverse complement strand
CCCACCCCCCCCCCCCCCCCCGCAGGTCAGAGCGGACTTGGAAAGTCAACGCTGGTGAACACGCTCTTCAAGTCCAAAGTGAGCCGCAAGTCCTGCACTCCCGACTACGAGGAGAAGATCCCCAGGACTGTGCAGCTGCAGTCAGTGAGCCACGGTGAGTCCATCCCGCTCATCCAAAGCCTTCCAGAAATATGGGGGGGGGGGGACATTCTCCTTTAGATCTCTTGACACAACAACATATTTCATTAAAAAGAGATTATTGAGAAAACCGACGCGGAGTTTAACTGGAATACGAGGATGAAGTACTGAGAAGGTGGGCTGAGATGTTCGCTGACGTTCACCTCTGGAGCAGAGCCAGTGAGGTATCACACTGGCAGACGACGGCGAGTAATTAGGACCGAGACCCACTGCAGCGTCTTCACTGTATCCGTCAAGGAAACGACGAACCATCGTGCCGCAGCCTGAAATGCGGCGGTAACTGTAGCCGAAATGCAGATCGCATGCTGCAATCGTGCATCCCTCTCACCAGCGGCCTGCTGGAGGAACACCGGCATCTACATCCGAATCGCGAGGGCTGTCAGTCAAGCCACCTTTCATAGAAAATGGCGGAATAACATTGGTTACCATGGCGAATATCCTTTGGCTGCCCGTCACAGCTTACGCAAGTGAAGCCCCGACATGCCTGCCATTGATACATCTATGGGGGGGTGGGTTACATGAAGCAACCCCCTTGGCAGTAAGACCCTCCAGGATGGCTTATCAGCCCCTGTGCTGAGTCATGGCACTCCTGATGCTCTGATCTGCCTCCACACAAGACGCCTGCATGCAAGGACCCTGAGGCCCCTTTGCACTTTTTTGTTGTTGAGGTATGTGAGGCGTCTGCCATGCTTGGCTGGGGAGCAGCATGGAGGTGCAGTTATTGTGGGGGGCATAAACACGCCCATCCCCCTTGCTTTCTGTAAACTGACCCCCCCCCTTCCTGTATCCTGACACAGTGCGAAGAATGACTTCTGTTTACACTGCGACTCCAGCTGCATCAATACTGCAATTAATTGCTGAATCACCATTCAGTTTGTGATGTTTCGTCAATCGTTTTGAACCTTTGCATCGAACCGCAGTGCCGTTTAACACCCAGCTGCTGTTTTATTTCACCCTTTTTCGAAATCTGCCGATTAAAAGACACGTTGTTTGCGTGACCCATGCTAAGTGCACTGCAGTCTCCCTTTGAAATTTTAAAAGCACTAAATACTCCACATGGTGAGTCGCTTAAATGCAAAGCCGTTATGCTCGTTAGCAAGTGTGACATTTCAGGGTGGGGGGGGGGGGGCCGATTCAGTGAAATGTTGTTTGCTTTATCAGTGGGTGACAAATGGGAATAAATAATATGTAAATGTAGGACTCGGTGTTAATTAGGGGATTATTAGGGATGAAGCTATTGATAAGACAAAACAAATGTGATGGATTTCTGTCTCTCGCGCTGCTGTTCCTTTTTGCTGTTATTTTAAGCTCTTCCGCTCTTGTTTGCCACCCTGACTCTGCTGCATTGAGTGCATTGTGGACAGTAGGTCTCCTTTCAATCTGTCTTGCATCAGGGGAAGCCTGGGAAAGGCTCCTGGGAAAGCCGAAGCCTGCGAGTCTGGTCGAGTGAATGGTTACGGCACGCGGGGGGATGTGAAAGCTATCAGACGATGGCCAAACACCAGACCCCCGCCCCCCACATCAGACACACTGACCCCATGATGGGACACCGTCTCTCTCCTCTTTACGACGCATCTCTTCTCACACCACATATCGCTGGGATTTTAATTGGCATTTTGGAAGTTCCTGTTACATTTCGGGACTTGGGCTTTTCGCGGGTATGCCGTTGGTTTCTCCCCAAAGGGTCTCAGCCGCATGCTGTCATCACCCCGTATCTGTAAGATAAGTTTATAAAGGCCGCTGCCTCATATCTCCTTAAACATCAGGAAGTCTAGCTGCTGATCTCTGCTGGATCTCCAGAGTTTAGCCGTTTGGCGATTCGCTGTCTGGAGTGTCACCCGCTTTTAGTGAAACTCGCAAGGCCATTACACGCCGCATGGCCGCGCACAGAGCGCCCGCAGTGTCGTCACGGAGCCTGCCCGGCGCCCCTGGCTTCCTGCCACGGACGCCCGGAGATGCTCTCCGCTGGCTCCTCAGTCAAGCGGAGCGTGAACAGCAGGTTCCTGGCCCTCACATGCACCTCAGACGTGTCCCACAAGGATTCTGTGCAGCGGCGTTCATGAGGATCCCGCAAGGCAGAGCACCTTCACTGGGCACTTTTGGTGTGTTTATTTATAAAACGGCGTGAACAACACAGAGAATCTGACCATCCCAGACCGGAGAATCCTTTTGCCAGCCTCGGAGGACACCCCCCCACCCCAAAATAAACAAACAGAGAAGTGCATAGAGGGCATGTTGAGAAACACCGCCCCCTCTGGGAGCCAAGGGGTGCCACAGCTGCAGGAGGCGAACCGCAGGAGTCGGACATCCGGTGATCTCACAGGCCCCCCCCCCCCAGCACAATAAACAAGCTGCCATTATACAGGCACAGCCAGGGCCCCTAGCCCCCATCAAAATCCAGAGTGGGGGGAGCCGGTGATTGGCCTAAATACACATCTGACCTTCTGTAGCTAGGAAGACGGTATCCAAGTGACCGCTACCTCGGTGGCGTTCGGAACTGCTGGATTTCTGCTGAGTATCTTCCGCTGTGACCTGCAGTGCCAGGCGTGGCCTCACCCACCCTTTCCTGGGCCTCAGGATGCAGGTGCCGTTATTCAAGCGGCCCCCACTCAGCGCGCTGGCCATGCGTGTCTGCCATCCACATGCAGGAACACGCGTGGGCGTGCAGAGGCCTGTTTTCTCTCCACTCGGTGTCCTAGACTCTAGGGCCATAAAGCCAATTCCAGTCCCGTCCAGCGATTCTGTGAATTCTGGGCGCACTGATCACAAACCTGGCATCTGAAACCCGGTGATATTTCCAGATGCTTAAGGGTGTCAGGCCTTCTGTAGTCCTATTCCGAGGGCAGGGACGGTTCAGGCATTGTCCCATTAACCCCTGATGGACAATCTGTTGAACTCAGGACTCAATGCTGACAAAGACTGTCTCCCCACAGAGATCGAGGAGAAAGGTGTGAGGATGAAGCTGACAGTGATCGACACCCCCGGCTTCGGGGACCAGATTAACAATGAGAACTGGTAGGTGCTGCGGAGACGGCAGAGTGCTGGCATTAACGCTTATGGGTGGGGGCCCTTCAGAATCATATCAGGGTGTCTCTCCCCGCCCCCCCCAGCTGGGACCCGATAGTGACGTACATCAACGAGCAGTACGAGAAGTACCTGGTGGAGGAGCTTAACGTCAACAGGAAGAGGAGGATCCCGGACACACGTGTCCACTGCTGCGTCTACTTCCTGCCAGCCACGGGACATTGGTAGGTGTAAAACCCTGCCCCCTGGAGGCTGTGACCCACACTGCAGCCACAAACACGGCCCACTTGACATGGTGACCTCTGATCCTGAGGGAGAAGCACTTGTCGCTGTCGCTCAGGGCGACAACTCCCGTCAAACTCTGATCGCACAGCCCCAACCTGACGACGTCCTTGTAGACCGGCAGGGTCAGTGGAAGAATGAGGGGTTAGAGGGGGCCAGCCAGGGGCCAAAGGTCTCAACCGCTTGCCGCACTACTAAGATGTAATCAATATGATGGATGGTCCGGCTGACCGGTGCGTTATAGAAACATCTGGAAAACAGCAGGTCAGTCTTGAGGGGTCAGGTGTTGCCATATCTTTGGTCAGGATCAGTCTGTCCCAGAAAAAACAGCAGGTCTGCCTGAAGAGTTCAGTGGCAAATCTCAGCACTGCGATACCCCCTGCCGGCAGCTTCCATTACACCCGTGAGCGTATATTGACACTGTCCTGTACTGTACCGGTCTACACACTCAGCATGTGAGAGTCCACGCCTAACTGCAGCCTCAGTTACGATGTTATTTTGTATAATACACTTATTGCGCATTAAGTCATTATACTTAAATAAGGAATCGGAATGCATGAGAAAATCTACAGCAGTGACTTTTCAGCACAAGTTTATAGAATCATACAGCGTGACGTCATTCCATCTATCAGCACTTATGTAATGCGGGCGTGGATCCTGTCCCAGGAACTGCAGGGCAGGGGATTCCCTGGATGTGAAGCAATTCACAATCTTATAATCTTAATTTTGTATCTTATTTTTACAATATTACTGAAAACCTGTTTGATATACAGTGGTACCTCAGTTCTCAAACTCATTAGAACTCGAATTTCTTAAAAGTCGAACCAACCAGTTTGAAAAAAAATTACCTAGAGCTTGATCTGAATCTCAGAAGTCAAACCGTGAACACCGACCTAAGATAACTTGTACGTGCGGGGAACTGAGTCACGTGGCACGTCTCTCAGTGGAAACAAAGGGTGATGCTTCAGTCTCAGCCTCGCATTCGCTGTGATAGCATCTTGCATGTTTACAATAGCTGAATATATATATTTAGACAGTAAAAATACATTTAGACAATGACAGACAGTAACAGAATAGATAATATAGAATAAAAATAGATTTCTTATAAATTTTTTTAAATATTAACAGTAAACCATTAATACATTTAATCATAATAATATTGTCGTGCCAAGCGTGGACAGAACGGAGACAAAGGCGCAGACGTCAGGGTATCGGGGAATACAGGGTTTAATTACAGGTAAGGCAGGCAAAATGTAAACGGACAATACAATGACTGGACTGGGGAAACAAACTGTATTTCGTCCGTGTTTCAGAGGACTAATGACAACAGCCAGAAACAGCTGATCACATGGGGATCCCACACGGGGAACGAGGGGGCGTGGCACACGGAAGGAGCTGATGATCGGGGCAGGACACATTGTTTGGATGCATTTATTTTCTTACTTTACAAATTACTGTTTTGATAAATGTGCTTAGATGTGTTTAGTACAGTATATGCTCTTCCTGTTTTATCCGGTTCATCTAATGCTAAAAAAAAAAAATAAAAAAATTTAGGTGTAATTTTTTGGGGCTGGGAACCAATTAATTGGTTTTCCATTATTTCTTATGGGGGAAATTCGATCACAACTTGAACTTTTTAGAATTTGTTCCTGAGTTCTGAAAGGATTAAGTTCGAGTTATGAGGTACCACTGTACTTACATTCCTGTGACACTGAGGTTTATATTTTGTGAGCCTGTGGTTTTACATTAGAGACTTCTGACGGACTGCTTGCGAAGCTTAGACCATGGTTAAAAGCGTGCCGTAACTAGGACCGTGACCACAGATTCTTCATTCGGCCATAACAGGAATTCAGAGGTCAGCTCGCAGGGAGCGTGCACCACAGGTCATAACTCTGTCCCGCCTGCGGGGATGTATGAACTTTCCGTAAATAAATCTTCCCGGGCCAACGCGATGGATATCCGTCTCCCATCTGACCTCCATTTTCAGGCCCCCCAGAGACAGCGTGTGGCTCGAGGCGGTGATGCAGAGAATGTGCTAGAAGGGGAGTATGCAGCAGTGGGTGGGGGGGGGGGGGGTTGTGACGGTAAAGACTGACGTGGGGGCACGTCCAGGGTGACAGGACGATAAGATTGCAGGCTGACTCTCTGCCCCCCCCCCATCTCCCAGCTTGCGGCAAATCGACGTGGAGTTCATGCAGAGGTTGGGGAGGATCGTGAGCATCGTGCCCGTCATCGCCAAGGCCGACACGCTCACCTTGGAGGAGAGGCTGGACTTCAAGGCCAGGGTGAGTCATGTGACCGAATAAAGGAGGAAAAAAAATAAAAGGTAAAAGGCATGCCCTCAATCCTATAGCTATCAGGGGCGGACGGACAGGTGGACCTTCATGCAGGTGCTAAAGCTACATGTGATGTTGTGTTAAAACCAGCTCTCAGCCCCACAAAGCAAATACCAGTTTTCACCAATCATCTGGATGGTATACAGGTGGATATTTTAGTTAATCGACTCGGGCAATTTCCAGGCCTGGGCCATGCTACCTGCTGCACCCAACAACATGCAGGGACGTTCAGTTAGAAGTAAATTAAAGACCTTTCCTGTTCATTCTGTACAAAACCCAGCCATCCATCCATTTTCTGTAACCGCTTCTACTATTTATGGCTGGGGGGGGGTCGGGAGCCTATCCCAGAGGCTACGGGCGCGAGGCTGGGAACAACCTAGGATGGGACGCCGACTCATCGCAGGTCGCACTCGCCAGTCACTCACACGGGCACACCTACGGGCAACTTAGTAACTCTAATTAGCCTCAGCAAGTCTTTGGACTGTGAGAGGGGGACCGGAGTGCCCGGTGGGAACCCCATGACGACACGGAGAGAACAAACTGGACACCTGCACACAATGTCAGAGAGGCATCTGACATCTCGGCTCACCCCAATAGCCATACACCAGGGGTATTCTGGGTAGCGCAATTTGTGAAAGGCCCCTCCGCATGCTCACAAGTTCCTCTTTCAGCGAGGAGCTGTTCACAGCACTGGCTCTGGTGCGGTTGGGAGAGGGGGGGGTGTCAGACTGATCTCAGATCAGCTCTGGGTTTTACTGTATTTCGGCGCCGCGATGCTGAAACGCGATGCCGAGAGTGTACAGGGCACGGTCACGTCATTCTGCACACGATCCCATTACAGCATTAATGAGCGGAACGTGGGCTGGGGGCAGCTGCCCCTGTTCTGCACACGTCCCTCTAATCCTGCAGGAATGTGTAGAACAGGGGGGGGTCATGAATTAAAGCCCTGCAGTTCAACGTGAAGCAATGTGTTTGGGGGGAAAACTAAACACATTTTCGCCACCACAGATAAGACAGAACATGCAAGATCATGGGATCAGGGTGTACCCACAGCGGGAGTATGATGAGGACGAGGACGATGCACTGCGCAACGACAAAATCAGGGTAAGCGGTGCCTCGGGTGTAGTGACTGTCTGTGGCCAACAGGGGGCCCAAACCTTAGGGGCTCCACTCTAATGTGTGATTTGAGTGGCGGTAAACACTGCTGCTTACCCTGACACGCTGACCCCCGGTCCCCAGGAAAACATCCCGTTTGCAGTGGTGGGCACGGACAAGGAGCACCAGGTCAACGGAAACAAGGTCCTAGGAAGGAAGACCAAGTGGGGGATTATAGAAGGTGCGTGTTTCTAAGCGACCCTCTGCCCGGTGCCGCCCACACAGACCATCTGTCCCTACGGCAACAAACTGAAGGGAACCCTACAAGCACCGTGAGAACCAATCAGCAAAGTTAATCAAACTACAGTGTCCACAAGATACCAGATAACCTAGAGATTCATTAATATATGAATAAACAGAGGTCCTTGCAGGCAATTAAATTTCAAAAGCTTTTTTTCTTTTATGTGAAACACTAAACGCTACAAACCTGCTGGCTATCAGCACAGATTTTAACTAATTAGTATGAGAAATGCTAAAGTCTAACCACAGTTTGAAATGTTCATATCGAAACAGATAATTTGCTGCCAAGTCATTTAAGAGAAAATTAAAAGACTAAAATTGTATCATGCAAACAATTTCAGTATGATTGGGAGTCAGCTCTTGGCTGGGAATATAGCACACTCTGGCTGGGATCTGGCACTTCTTGACTGGCCATCTCTGGAGCAGAAAGAAGATGATCGCCCCCTAGTGGCTCAAGGGTTTCTTCAGTTCAAAAACCTTTCTGTCATAGCAGTGTAGCACATAAGTTACATACATATATATAGCTATATGTGTGTGTGTGTGTGTGCTTAAGGAAATTAACATGAAATGTTTCTCCTGATCACCATTTTTCTTGCTTCTACAGTTGAGAATGTTGCACATTGCGAGTTTGCCAACTTGAGAGATTTGCTCATCAGGTAAGGCTGATGTACGGATGGGGTTTAGGATTGGGGTTTGACAATTAAATCAGACTGTTCATCTCCCTTTGTAATATACATTAGCTGTATGTGTGTAACTTCATCTGTCCTGCACAATATGGTATTATGTGCTTTCCCGTCTTCCAAACATTTACTGTGCATCTTGGACAGTAGTACAGGGCATAGGCAGGGTGCTGCAAAAGACAGGGAGAGACCACTCACTGCCTCAACTGCGGAGGTGCTAAGCACTGAGTCACTGTGCCACCTTATTGTACGTCTCTGTGTTAAACATCAGCATTTTTTTTCCCTCACTCCAGATCCCATCTGCAGGATCTCAAAGATGTCACACAGAACCACTACGAGGAATACAGGGTCAGGAGGCTGAACGAAAGCAATGCCCGAGTGCTAGAACTGTCCCCGGTGAACGGCTGCGTGGTGAAGAGCGACGCGGAGAGCCACCTCTGAGCAAGCAAGAGGAGAAGAGGAGAGGAAGAGAGGATTGGAGGGATCCAGCGTGATGCTTAATGCCCGCTCAACACATCTGAGAGGAAGAAACTGTTCAAATGCATTGCGCCCCCCCATGGAATCTTGTTTAATTTCATTTTTATTTTTGTAGACATTATTTTCAAATTTTTACTCCTTCGATATATAAGAATACACATATTTTGGATATTAAGTGTGGTGAAATTCACCAAAAGGTCATTATCTTAGAATTGTATACCGAGTGACAAAATCGAGTTAAAAAACGCGTTAAAATGTGTGCAGTGAGATTATTTGATTACCGGATTAGTTCTAAAACTAAGGGTCCATCGTCAAAGATCATAATCCCACAAAGAACGTTCAGTCCGTTGCGTTGGCTTTCATTCCGTCTCTTTATCAATGAAAAATGTGATGTTTTGTTCAGTTTGCATTTTAATCGCGATTTATCCAGAGTTAAAGTTGTATGTTGCAAAATGTTTGTGTTTATTTGTTTCTAATTTTTATACCCACTTATTTTTAACCATATGGAGACGCTGGGTCTGATCATAGATTTCCTCAAGAAGACAGCAATAATGCTTCAGTACCGGAACTGCTACAATAAGACTTTTATACAGCGCTAAACAATAGTCAGCTTCTGTCTTATTTGCTTTACTATTTTTATCGCCACTTCTTGGACAGTGTTGACTGCAGTTTTACGGGGTAAATAAACAAATAGGCTCACTAAGGTTTCTATATAAAACTCAGTTTGTTAAATACGCATTTGTTCATGATCAGGAACATCACATAATAATAAACAACCTCTATGCATTTCCAGAGGAAGTAGGTCTGAATCGATATAAAGCGTCTATAGGCACACGTGTGCACGCACGGCACTGCCAGAAGTCGGCCTTAAGGAGGGGAAACCCTTGGCACAAATCATAGAAAGTGGACATAAGTAATGTTCGCCTTACCTGCAGGTGAGCATTAGTGTCTCCACTGCGGGCATGTTGGAGCCGTCAGTATGCAGCACCGAATCCCCATTTCGGCAGCTAAATTCAAGTAATTTCACATTTTACAGAGATTAATTAAAGCGCTGTGACGAAGGATTGATGAGCCGCAATACGGCATCCGCAGAGGCTCAAAACACCATTTTCGGTGTTTTGTGCGGTGCCGCCGGTAAACACCGGCAATATTAAATGTCATGCTACAAACCCGCTCGTAGATACATAACTATATATGTGTGGAATTATAATGTAGATTTATTTTTAAATCCATGGCATCAAAAAATCTAATTAAAGATATTTGCAAAGGCAATTAAAGCTTGAGAGAAAATAAGGAAAAGTTATGTTTATCAGAACACAAAATAAAGAAAAACGCAAGAAGGCAGACTTGTTTATTTACATCTTTTACTAAAATGGTGCTAACGGCAATCAGACCATTTGAAACCGACAATGCTTCTCTGACAAGGCACTGCAGCCATGGAATAATAAAATTAAGAAACAGGATTACTGTTAAATGAAGCTCATCACACTGCTATATTTACAGATAACGGGGAAGTAAGGTCCTCGTTAAAGCAAGACGGCCTGAATATTTTGGCGCTTTTCCACTGCCACCAAATACCAAACCTTGACCCAGCCCTATCACGAACTGGCGGTTTTCCACCGCAAATTACCCGACCGGCACCCGTGCTGAAAGCGTGCCCAAACCAAGCTGGTTGCGTCATCACCATCTAATTGCCTGAAACACATGGAGACGCCGGTGGAAATAAACGGCGTAATGTACTATAGAACAACTGAACGGAATTAATTCGTAAATCAAATTTACGCAAGCAAATTCTAATTCCGTCAGCTAGTAAGCCTATTTCATGTTACCATAACACGGCGATTCTTACAGATGTGCTAGAGAATTAGGAAATTCACGTAGTAAAAAATTGATGTACGCCGTGTGACTTAACTATCGCTCTCCAAACCCAGCAACGCCTTTACCAAATCTACCTTTCTGCAGTGGAAAACCGAAGCGAGCTGGAACCCCGCTGTATCAAGTCCGTCTTCACGGTTCGGCTGGGGTGCGGGTTGGTTCCTGTATGCCAGTGGAAAAGCGCCATTAGACAATTTGTCAGCGTGCCGACAGAACTATTATAGACCTAACGTATAACCAGTTAACGGTTTGAGCATCCGTAGCTATTGTGAAACAGCACTATATAACATTTTTTTCCTGTTTATTTTTTATTTCTCCCCTGTGGATCTAACAGAAAACCCGCAAACAGCCCGATTTCAAGTATTACACCAAATTTCTTTTATTATTAACAGCTCTTTATTAAGGTTCGTCTTGCTGCAATCGAGTCCCTACCAGGTTCTACAGGATGAGAGGCTTCTGTAGGCCTATTTGTTACGTCTCGTTTTCTGTAAGGAGGTGAGACGTAAACGATTTTTGTGACATACACTATTGAAGATGGCACTGGTAATGGTTGCCTGCTCACCTTGGAATACGTTTTCACACCTTCCACAACGAACCCGTAGGGTTCTTGTTCCTCCCGTCGCCATGCGGATGCTTAAACTGTGCTTTATACAAAACAGTGATTTTCCAGGTGTTATCTCACCGCAAACCATTGAGTGCAAGTTCTTTCATTTTTTAAAACTGTAATTTATTTGTTGTTGTTACCATAGACTATGATTCTTAACGAACAAAATTCTGGAAATACAAATCGGAACCGATAAAGGTCCGTTAAGGTTATAATACTAAGGAACAAAGCGATTTTGCAATTCTGCACTATTGAATAGTGCCATTTCATCACGAAAGGGATTTATTGGACTTCCCGTTAATACTGCCTTTTAATCGCCCTTTCCATATGCACAAAACAATCATAACAGGTGCAACCAATTTATGTTGTGATAATTTAGTATGTTATCACTGCACCAACAGGCTCACAAATATATAGTAACAAGAGTTATTAAATGGCGCTGTCATTCCGCCCGTCCGTCACCGAACCAACAGGGCATGATTTTAAAAGCGCAGCATACAGAATCCCATAATAGTTGTAAAACCCGTGTCAATGTAAATGTCATTTTTTCTTCACGTGTTAGCAATTTATATATGTCAAAATGCACCGTGTCTCCGTAAGAAATATTAACAGGTTCATGAATGTATCTGGGTGAATAGCAAGTTTGCTGTTTGGGCTCCAGTTAAAGTCTCGATCCCAAGTCCAATTTTGCCCGCAGTGAATAGACCAGGAGGCAATAAATACCTGAAACACTGCTCATGCTGGCAAGCGTGCGGTTGTTCAGATTTATCTGCAAAGCATGCGTGATTAAATGACTGTATTGGTCTCCGTCCAAATCATTTAAACCACCTCCGGACCAACGGGCACAGCAGCTACTGCGATGCTGCTGCTGACTCAAAATCACGCCACCCGATACTTAGTAAACTAGAAAAGCGGCCAGATCAGGCCGAGCCCGTCACGGACCACAGCTGTCGGCAGCTGTCCACCGCTGGCCCCTCTGCTCACGTGACCAGCTTCAACTCCATCTGTTTCTCATCTGATAAATGACCTGAGGCAACGATATCTTCATAATGGACTCCAATCTGTTGAATAATTTGTGGTCCTACTCAAAACACCCATATATATCATTGGCACTATAGCGACAGGCTTCGAGCATATCAGTTTAAAACCTCAGCGTATAGTCTTCCAGCAAGACAATACCCGGAGCTTAATTAACACACCGAAATCTATGGGGCAACGTTACTGTGCTAAACTTACTCTTGTTGAAGCTGCTCTTGTAGGCGAAAGCACATTTCTGGACCTCAGCCAATAAACATATACATTTGTTCATAAATTAACTGAACAACCGCACTCGGACTCAAGAACAAGCAAATACAAAGAGGAACTAATTGCTTAAAATATAAGTACCGAGACAGGTGTTTGAGTTAGTCAGGGTGACACTCAGTGTAAGCTGAGCTGTCACTTAAAAATGAGATCCACCGGGAGTTCTGCCTTTTTGTCTACCCACGGCGGTAATCGAAGGAAGGATTAGCCACACCGACACACTGGCAGCCTCTAACAGCCAAGTAAAGAACCTATAACCACTGCCACCACAAGGGGGCGTTATGAACCCTTAATACATCCGTGGTCAAGAGATGCATCTTTTACGTGATTCATAAATCAGTTTATAAATAAATAAATACACATTTGCAAGTTATAGCGATCTCTTTTTAAGAGTTAAAGCTGTACATTCAGAGCGGAAGTAGCTATGAGCTGTTTGAGAGTAACGGCATGTTTTTATTTGATATATAGTTTATTTCACAGCAGCTGTGTTTCAGACCTTATTAACCCTGAAGGAGGATTTTCTCCTGTGACTCTGTCACCGGCAGGCAAAGTTCAGAAGGATAATGTAAACGTGGCCCCCACTGAGCTCCTTGTCATTTGTGGGGAGATTCTGTTGTACTTGGCCTCTCATGTAATCCCCCCACCCCATGCGAAAAAAAACACAGCCCAAGTCACAGAGGTTCAGCAATCTGGGCTGAAAGCTGGTGTCCCTGGAAATAAAGGGTGACACAGGGAGGAATATGAAAGCGAAGGAGTAGAGATGCTGGACATCAACATGGGGGTAGAAACAACAGATAAGGAAAAGAGCAGATGAAAGGGAGGGAAAAGGGGGCCGAAACAGGGGAAAATAATCAGGGTAGTTACTGTCGGAGGACAGCAGGGGGAGCTGGAGTGGTCTGGGGTACAGAGGGAGCGGCGTTCATCAGGCCCTCAGCAGGGGTGGTGTCATTGCCAGCCTCCGGCTGTTAACGAGCAGGAAGCCGGTCTGTGCACAACAGCAGCCTCATCATCCACTTGGGGCTGCTGCAGTGAGTGCTTCCTCCCTCTGCGCCATGAGCTTTTACTGTAAGGGCACGGCTCAAAAGAGAAAATAAAAAAACCAATGAAATGAACTCCAAGAGAATTATTTAAACAAAGAAAACCCTGTGGTGTTTCCTGACTACTAGTGAGGCCTACTAGAACACATCTCTCCTATGAAT
>JABFEB020000005.1:325511-338044 GCA_019775895.2 Stomatorhinus ivindoensis | reverse complement strand
GCCCCCCCCCCCCCCCCCCCCCCACTGGGGGCGCTCACATGCTTAGCCTGGCCTCTGCCCTGCCACGGTGTCCAAGCCGCCATTTTACGCTGGTAACCGTACATAGGCCAAAGTAAACACAGTGCATGGTAGGTAAGACTGGAACCACATCATGTTAAATGACGTCAAAATGAGCTTAAGAGAACATTAGAAAGATAATGCTCGGCGTAGAGATAGCTGTATGTACAGGCCTTCATGACCATAAATAAGATCCAGTCAATAATCCGTCAATCCTGAAGACCCCCCCCTCGTCCGCCAAACTTCTGTTAAAATCCTCCCCACATTTAGCACCCATATCTTGGCTTGGATATCCTTTTCTTTCAAAACAAAAGCAAGATTTCATGGTCATCTGGCTGGGTTCATCAAAAAAAGTAAATAAATAATTACATATAAAAAATAATGTTAAAAAATCTCCATGACGATGAGCAGGTTGACGTGCAGCTTCGGTGCAGAATGGAGTCGCCTGTTAATTCGCTCTTCGAGTTCCGGTTTCCTTTCGCATTTTACAGTAAGACATGAAAATGGGAAAAGTCCGTGTGCCCCCCTCCCCCCACGATGATTTCACATGAATCTCTAGGCACCATCTTCGCTGCGAAAAATGTTACAAAACCACAGGGTGGCGCCACACCGCAGCCAAGGTTCCCTCCGCATTTGACCGGCGGCGTGCCCCGGTCGTCATGTGAGCGATGCGTTAGTCCCTGCGCCCTGTATGCCGGTTCCCGTCTAGCGGCTCCCCTTCGGGCGGGCCGCCCGGGGCTCTCCCTCGCGCCCTCGCCTCTGCCATCCACGCCGCACTCTTCCTCGCTCCCCTCTCTCTCACATCCCTTTCAGGCTCTGGATGAAATAGGTTAGTCGGGGTTCGGTTTTGTTTGCGGTAAAAGCTTTCCGGTGGGCGAGCGCGTGGCGCGCCCTGCCCCCCCGCCCCCTCTGCTACTCGATGACCATGCAGCGCGGCAGATGTTGGGAGAAGTACTTGAAGAGCTCGGGGGTGGCACCTGGGCAGTTAGTCAGCTCCAGCTCTTCCAGGTCCTGGAGCTGAATGAGGCCTGACAGTCCGGTGGTGGTCAGCAGGGGGCAGCCTAAGGCAGCGGAAAGAGCATAGACATACGGCGCATTCAGAAAGTAAAGTACCGTAAAAGGCTGTGAGGCCTTTTATAAATAGGTGTGTGCCTTTGCAAATCATGTCCAGGCATGATATTTGATATTTCAGTTTTTCTATTTTTAATAAATTTGCAAGAAATTCTGTAATTCTGTGTTTGTGCTGTCATTATGGGGTACTGAGTGTAGATTCACGAGGAACAAAAATGAATTTACATAATTTTAGCATGAAGCTACAACATGACAAATGGTTGAAAATTGAAAGGTCTGAATACTTTCTGAATGCACTGTATATTTATTATTTACAGTGCTCACGGAAAGTTTAATTTTGGTAAAAATGTTGCATATTTATTTGTTTCAACACAAAAGATCATTGACAAGCAATGTTTAACATATCTACACATATCCTCCACACAGACATTTTCTTGGTCACATTTTACTTGGAGACACAAATAATATAGTAGTATGCCATTACTTATCTATTAATTAACCACAAGCTAAGTGTTAGCTACAAACTGATGTCGTGTTTGTTCATCATTAATGAATCATGGTGCAACTTGTAACCCAAGCAGTTACTATACTTGTTACTGTATCTGTTAATTCTGTAAACTTTTGTGAACTACTGAAGGAACGACTAAAGACCTAATAATAATGGATACTTTATTGATCCCTCAACTTGCTCTTTGTGGAGTAAGCTGTCCGTAGCGGCGCCCAGGGAGCTGGGGGTTAAGGGCCTTGCTCAAGGGCCCCCAGACATGCTGAGACTGGGCTTGACCTTCTGATTACAGGCACACAGGCGTCGCTCACTGAGCAACTCGCTGTCCACAACCTGCACCTCCACTACTGAAGGAACAAGTCATGAATAACACAACTGAACCACCGATCATTTTTCATCGCTGAATCACGACGCATCTTTTATCTCATTTAACGACTATATTTATTCATTTGTTCATTATTTGTATTTCAGTAGTAACTGAGTTACTACTGTCATCTCAATTATATTTTCATTGGCTGTCAATTTTATTGACTGAACCATTCAGTTCTGTTTTTGGCATTTTTCTATTGAATGCAGTTGTAGTCCTTGACTCCCATAGGGATCCTAAACACAAATGTTTGATGTTTTATGTTTGGTGTTACTAATTAAAAAGCACCCAAAGAAACTACTCATCAAGAAACTTTTTTAACTCAGAACAGCTCATTTAGAGCTATAATTTGGATTTTGATTTATTATTACTTGAAATGAACATTTTACTTAATACTACTAGTTGTTTTAAAAGTGATATATTTCTGCAAACAAATGAATGAAGTCAAATGTTTTTGTTATAAAACCAATAAATCTGATATATTTTTACCGATTTAAGCAAACATGCCAAGACTTTCTGTGAGCATCATATGCTGGATTTCTGATTTTTCAAGAATAAATCTGGTAAAAAAAAAATTGTGGCAAGAAGCCAAAATGAGAAGCAGCGATAGTTTGGGAGGGACGTCTGACTCCGAGGCCTGAATCCAGGTCTCACCTGCCAGGGACAGCAGCCGCAGGTTCCTCATGCCAAACAGGTGCTGCAGTCCAAAATCCTGCACCTGCGAGGGGAGACGGAACGTCAGGAAGGAGGATCAAACCAAGAGATGGAAAAGGAAAGGGTAGGATTGGGGATCCGGGTAGGTCCTGTGATGACCCAGTTTTAATTGGCCGGTAAAAAGACACAAGGGACGGCGAGTCGCTGTCCTTGTCACCTGTCCCCGCCCGGGGATATGCACACGTCCCCTCACCTCCACCTTGACGGCGATGCAGTTACACCACAGCATACCTGGCAGCACCATCGCAGGTAGAGGCTACGTAAGGAGGACATCGTGGACAGGTACCCCAGCCCAGTGTCGGTGATCCGGACACACCTGCGGGGAGGGGAATGCAGGGTCTGAGCAGGCCGTGATCCTCAAGTCGGGTTCACGAGACCGCCCGGGTCCGGCCCGACGGGGAGACTCACCGGTCCAGCACTAGCTCCTCCAGCCGATGCAGGTCGCAGGCGATGAACTCCAGCGCCACGTCGGTGATGCGGGGGCACCAGGACAGGTCCAGGCTGCGCAGCTTGCGCAGGTTCTCGGCGACCAGCTCCACGCCGTCGTCGGTGATCTTTGAGCAGCCGGACAGGCTGAGCTCCGTCAGGTTGGGCAGGCTGTGCACCATGTTCACCACGCCGTGGTTGGTGATCTCCCAGCAGGAGTGCAGGCGCAGCGTGTGCGTGGCGGTGCCCTGCCTGGCTGTGAAGTAGGCCATGGCCGTGTCGGTCACGTGGTATGCCTGCAGGCTCAGCTCCGAGAGGTTGGGCAACAGCTGCGAGACGGCAGCCACGGCGTCATCCGCCACGTTGATGCAGTCGCTGACGCTCAGGGAGGTGAGGCGCGCGTTCAAGCTGGACCAGAGGCCTGCCTCCGTGAAGTCGTTACAGCCCGAAAGCTCCAGGTGCCTCAGACCCTGCATCTGCTCCAGCATCACCTGAAGGGGGCGCCAGGGTCACGTAACTGCTCACCAAAAAAGCTGGAAACAAGCAAGCTTTGTCGCACCAAGCAGACAGGCATTTAGCAGAAGCTAACAAACACCAGCTCAACAACTGCCTCTCCGGTCCTTCCTACTCCACGAGCCACAGCCTGACCCCCCCAGGCAACAGCAGTATTTAACACCATTAAAAACAAGGCCACAGACACTAAACTAAGTGTTAAATAAACATGTTCCTTATTTAGGAGAAGCAGCATGTTCTGCTAACACAGGGATGCCAACTCTCACCCTTCTGCCGTGACACGCTTTCAAACTGTCACGCTTGTGCAAGAAATCTTACGGCAAATCTATATTATTCCATTACAAACCTAAAATTAGCTACATCAAAAGTGTTGGGGTAGTTTGCCACCCCTCCAGACAATTTATAAGGTAATAAAACCGCTACGTACATGTTAATGAGTGTGAAGACTTGTCTCGAATTGAAAATCTCACGCCAGCCAGCTGACTAAAGTTTGCAACTCTGTGGTAACCAGCTAGGTAGCTACAGCTGACTTTACTCATTAGCCAAGGCTAACGTTACACGCGAACATGGAGTGATCCTATCCCAGCAGCACCATGAAAAGAACAGAAATTAAAGACTGGAATTCACCAACATGACACCTGATGATTATGCAGTAAATTTACCAAACAGACGGTGGGGGGGGGGGGGGGCTAAAATGACTTTTCAATTGGCACTTCAGACCCATGGATACAGGAGGCCAGGAGGAATGCAGCTCAGAGCCCCATGGTGGGCGGGGCTATAACACAATACCCATCAGTGACCTCATTCCCAATGTTGGCCTATTGCCAAACAATGTGCTTTGCCTCAAAAGTAATAAAAATCCTGCCTTTAATCCAGCATAACTGAGGCCCTTTACTTTGGCTGATACCAGCAAGCACTCAGTCGGTTCCCATTCCAGCACCATGGCCTGAAGGATGTTTCTGGCAGACGGCATTCCGGCTGACTCTCCTTCAGCATGATGCAGTTTGTCCTCACGCAGCTTCGGAGAAACTGTCCGGGGGAAATTCGGCATCGTGACCAGGCTGATAGGCTCGCCGATTATTTATGAGGGTATATTTCACTGCAGGAATCTCTGTCCTTAACCAAAAGAAGCGACCCTCAAAACTCAGGAAATCTCCTTCCCCCCATGACCGCATGGATTTACTCTCGTCATTAAAGACAGCGGCGTTTTCTGGGGCTGTTTTTTCAAACTCCTGAAATGACCTCGTTTGTTTTATTTGTTGTCAAGGGCGGAGCCTGGATATGATTAACCTCTACTGACAATGTCACCAGAAAAAATGTGTGATGGGAATTTAAAAAAAAAACTTAATTACACAAGCTTGTATATCAATGCGTCACATTATATGAAGCAAATGACTAGAAATACAATGCATTTATCTTATGGTATGTTTTAATTGCATTTGATTAACTGACTTTAAAAAAATCACCTTTGCAGTGTAATTATATTAGATTTGATGTTTTGTTTAATTTACGGAACTGTATCTATAGTGTAACTTAGAAAAGAAGACTATGATTCACAGTGTGAATCAACATGAATTAATATGCAAGTTTAATTTTGAGTCATGTTGGGTCATTAGTGTTCTCATGAACATTTGGGATATTAAAAAGAGAAGCTGTTTGTGTCCATTCATCCATCCATCCGTCCATTATCTATACCCGCTTATGCTACTGGGTCGCGGGGGGTCCGGAGCCTACCCAGAAGCAATGGGCACGAGGCAGGGAACAACCCTGGACAGGGGGCCAGCCCACACCCACACACCTGCTGCTTGTGTCCTGGTTGGTTATTTAAAGACTAAGCACTTCCAGAGGAGGTGGGACCAACCAATCAGATGTCTCGGTCCCTCCTCCTCTAGTTGCTTGGACTAACCTCCTCTACAATCTGATTAGTTATCTCTGTGACCCAATCAGTTTTCCTTCTGCCCTCAGAACAGTTGTGTATGTAAAACTCCCATGTGGGTTAACATGCTGGAACATAGAATGTTCTTGTAGATTAATAGACCTAATACAGAGCCTTGAGGTACCTGCAGGGTTGTCAGGTGCTACTGAGGTGTCCTGTTCCCTAATCATCCCTGATTTAGGGGAAAGAGCTGCTGCTATATATTCATAGTGTAAGACACCTGTTTTGGAAGCTGTGGAGAAGCATTTTGGCAGCCGATGTACATCCCAAAGCATAGGGAATAACTGTGTCTGTACCACGGCAAACTAAAAAAAATATCACACAGCTCCCAGTCTTGTTTGGTCAAAGGCCTAAAATAGGCTTTATCCAAAAAATGTCAGCTTTTCAGCAAATTAAAAGGCTGTCTATTTGATTTACGGTTACGGTCACTGCTATGCCCTCAAGTTATTATCCAGTTCAAACGCATGGGTGAACCTGCTAGCATCACAAGATAACAGAGCTTAAAGTGAAACTGTGCCTCTTGCTACGAGTAGTTAAGGCAAGCTCAGAGAAGCCCATCTCAGTCTGAGGGTAGAAGGACACTCTAACACAAGCCTTCTTGGCACAGCATCAAAGGTCCCAAATATTGGTGTCTATTAGCAATATTAGCATTATTATTAGTAGTAGATGTCAGGATAATCTTAGGATGTTACGTTACACATGTTTCTGATCCCTTTATGTGTATCGTACAGGTACTGGTAGGGTATAATAACCAAAACAGAAGGGTAAGATCATCCAGCACATGACAGAGATGAGTCCTACTTAGGTCACAACCGACACATAAAGTAAACTTGACAAATATGGCAGACCTTCAGGAGGGGTCTCTAAAAGACACCATCAGACAGTTACCTCCAGCCCCGCGTCTGTGATGGTGGACCTCTTGAGGCTGACAGACCTGACGCCCTTCTTGGACAGCGGGTAGTTGTCGATGAACTCGCAAATATCCAGGTCGGAGACGCCCACCAGGCAGAAGGCCTGAAACCCGCGCAGGGCAAACGTCTGCAGGTTGATGAACTCCTTATCGCCCCCCGGCAGCTGGTTGTACAGCTCCTTGGTGTGAAGCACGGGCGTAACCCCCTCCCAGAACTTCGGCTGGTACAGAACCTTGCGCCAGGTTTTGCACACTTGGGCCAGAATGCACTTCTCGGCGGTGGTGAAGTACCACAACAGCCGGTCCAGGACTTTCTCATCCAGCGCCAGCTGCCACTCCTGGGGGACGGGTCTGGGGAACTTGCGGAGCTGGTGGGGGCGCTCCGATAGGTCCGGTCCCAGCAAGGAGGCTGCCATTGGTGGGGGCTCCGTGCGGTAGGGCAGGCTGGGTGGGGGCAAGATGGTGGGCGCCGCAGAGGAGGATTGGCACAGACGGTTCTTGGCTGCAGGGGTACCCTTGGTGATGCTAGCAGAGCCCAGGCCGTTGGGCTGGGGGGGCAGTTTGACCATGCCGTTTCTTGTGACACAGGCAGATTTGAGCTCACTGGGCGTGGACATGTTCAGCATCTGGAACTGCAGGGGGCCAGAAAGAACATCTCTTTTAGTGACAGGAATCAAGCTTAACATTGTCACACAATAATAAATACAATAATCAATTATCAATAGCATTATTAGCCCAGAAGCATAATTTACAGGAACTGGAGTCCGAATACTCAGTTAATTACAAGGCGAGTCAAGCATTATGTTCAGGTGATAAGCTTCACACTCCTAAGCGACCTGGTCCTGTTTATAAGCATGCTAACGCTGCAGGGGCACGGAGATCCATCCTCTCTGAATCTCAAAAGGCTTGTAACTTCAGTTTCATTTTACCAGATTGCAATTCATAATTTTCTCCACGCGGTGGAAGCACACATGAGCAAAATAAATAAATAAAAAATAGCCATTATAAAATGAAGCGGAAGAGGTATATTCATTTTCTCGTGAAAGAGTCGCAACTTGCAAGGGTGTGACGCTCGTTGTAACCGAATACATAATTGGAATAAAGTATTATTTGAGGTACACATCTCATGTTACAATTGGGCGTGGTCATTATGATCAGCCTGTTCTATTTCATTTTCCTACCAAATGACTTGGACATTTAATTAAACGAAGACCTGTATGTCATGAATGTGTCTCACTGCTACAAAAAAAAAACTACCATTACCATCCATCCATCCATCCATCTTCCAAAAGTTTAGCCTGGGCAGGGTATTGGGCATGACAAGCACTACATAATATCCAGCTGAACTACTCATGGTTCAGTACTTCTTTAGTTTCAAGTACTCAAGTACTCCCCAGTGAAAAGCACAAACCTTGTATAACTAAACCAAAGTCCACTCTGGTCATGACCAGCCTATGCATTGCTGTTGCCAAAGTAACAGAACTCTGAAGCGGCACCATGGTGCTGGGAAGGTTTGGCCCGGTCTGCTAAACAGATACCAGCCTGGAGATGCCAGATCTCTGGACATGAGAAAAGATTTAGTGTCCCTTCAGTCTGGACACTGGTGTCACATCCACTGTTATCCTGTCTGATTCTGGTACAGAACACAAACAACACAAAATGGTAACCTGTCCTACGGATTTAGATCATGTTAAATTAAAGGGAGTCAAGAAATCAGGACCATTTTTTAAAATGGATAGTTTGGTGAAGAAATACGTTTCAACCAAAGAACATCAAGGAGCATCTTTTATGTTTACGTAGCTGGATGTTGAAGTTATTCCCTTCTAATGAACAAGCGTCTTTTTCACACTGCGCAGTTAATAATATAGTAAGTTGCATCCTCCAAAAACCCTGCCAGTGTCTCGCCCCTTACAGACGTTATGTTCTTCAGGCGTCAGCCATCCTTCGGCACCTTCAAGATCACCTGTCAGGCGCCGGTACGTCCCGCAGGGAGTCAACACCCGGCTCCTCTAGCTCCGTATCACGCACCCTCTCTCGCCTCCTGGCAACCCGTGCTCGGCCACCGCGTCATTTCCACCGGAGGGCGCCGCGTGACATTATGACACGCTCCACTGGCTCGCGAGGCCGAAGTGAAAGTCATAAAGTGTGGCTTTATTTACCAGGACAGAACAAACAGCACCGCAGAGTAGCCAATAAACAAACAATTCCGATCGCTCAAACGTGCGAAATGCGTTTTTTTAGTGCTGGTACACTGCTAGCACACTGAGGTTTATTCATAGAATTGTACATGACTCCTATCTAGCGTATTTGCAGCTGTCTCTGTAAACGAACCTTCGCAAATGTGAGAGATTCACATAACGGCAGACAATAAGACCCTACATCCCCACTAAGCCACAGACGCACAGATGTGACAGGTCACATATTTCCCTCACACGCACTTGCGTGTCTGCTGGTAAAGGTGTAAATCACATCGCTAGAGATGCTGACAGGCACAGCCGCTTCATAGACGCAGAAGTTCGGTGCATCAAACATCCCACACGCTAAACGCATTAGCTTTTAGAGGTAGGAAAATGCACCGGGAGAAATGCAGCGCCCCCGCGACTGAAAACGCACCACAGCGCAAACCCACGGTCCTGCTGCGTTATTCCGCCCACGAGAGACGGCGAGCGGATAAACCGTGAGACGCAGAGATTAACGAGCGAATAGAAACGCGTGGTGGTGGAGGGGTGTCTGCGCTAACAGAAAAAGCCGCCCCTCGATTACATGCTGCCCCGATGATGTGTTATTGATCATTCCATTTAATGATCCCAGTCCCAGTCATCTGTTCCCAGTCTCAGTCATCTGTAAACCCTGCCTTCCCAGGTCACCAGGGCGACATGCTCATCAGTCATTTTATGGGTCAGTCTGTCACCACAGTAACGGATCTCATTTTCATGGGGGGACATTAGTCTGGACTGGAAATCTACAGTATTTATGTCTGCATATTGTTTTTACTACAGCTGCATTCTGCCATCACAGGGCTACAAGACAATTACAGCCACCAGACACCTATCATACACACAGCCGTCACTGACTCGCACGATGCCTGGCAGAGGGGGTATCGATCTGGATTACCTTCCCAGGAGTGGTGTGTGTGTGTATGTGTGTGTGGGGGGGGGATTACAGTTTTCTCTCTTTTTATATTCCATTCCTATAGCAGACGCTTTTATTCAACGTGACATATGACTAAGAAGGTCAGACGGTCCTTGGAGTGGCTGGGGTTAAGGCACCATGGTGGAATTACTCTGCCAACCCTGGGATTGGAACCCACAACCTTCCAATCACAGGCACAACTTTTCACCCCTGTATTGGAGGTGGTCGATGACACCGTCCCAGTAACGAGTTCTATATTAAGTGGTTTGAAGCAGCTTTGTCAGGAAAGGAGGTACAAAAAATGAATGGAATGAACTGGGACTTTTTATTATTTTTATCGATATAATTGACTGAGTCTCATTTTGTAGCAAAGGATGTGCTTTAGCTTAGAAAAATGTTCTCACAACTAGATAAAAGTGAGGAATGATTTGTGGTCAGGGGTATTATAATGAAGGTGAAGGTGAGCTGAATGCTGGATTATCCTCCTGCCCAACTACCTGGGAAATGAGTAGAAAATGTGTCTGGGTTAGCGGCTGGTTGCTATGCAACTCATGGCGACCGAACCATTACATGACTAAAGCAAATATTGACCCGTCAAACTGAAACCGAGATCCAGCTCTGGGAATTCTATGGTGCAACCTCGTTAAATGAAGGCAATTATTCAGGCTGCGATTCAGAGACCCAGTGGCCTCACACCACCAGGGTTGTGGGTTCAAATCCCACCTACACTCTGCATATTGAGTT
This sequence comes from Stomatorhinus ivindoensis, assembly GCA_019775895.2. Taxonomy (NCBI): domain Eukaryota; kingdom Metazoa; phylum Chordata; class Actinopteri; order Osteoglossiformes; family Mormyridae; genus Stomatorhinus; species Stomatorhinus ivindoensis. Next base: position 327,669 of record JABFEB020000005.1, on the reverse strand, counting down.
TGCATGATCTCCTTGTGTCACACAGGTTTCTAGGTTTTAGGCTGCAATCCCAACATGCATTTGGGCTAAGTGTCAATTCTGAAATGTCCGTAGTGTGTGTATGAGCCCATTGATGGTTGGAATCCCACTGAGGTGTACCTCGCCTGCCTTGCGCCTCGTATTGCCTGGGATAAGCCCCAGGTTTCCCTCTAAGGCAGTCTAGGATAAACGTTTGGAAGATATATCTAGTAACTCTCTGTGGCATGGTAGCTCACCTTAACAGCTGTTTTGTCAACAACGGAAATTTTCCACAAAGTGCCCATAAGCAGATGAAAAACACAATTGTACCTGCAAATTCATGAGTTTTCAATGCATATCCATCAGCTTCTGTTGATGTTTTTGCCCAAAGAGACTTATGGATGACGAGTCAACAGTTGCAGTAACAGAACTGGGAGACGCGTTGTTAGGTCCTGCAGATAGTATTCGGTTATGTACTCAACCTGGCAAAGAAAAGGGTGATAAATGTGTCAAAAACAGATTAAACGCTAAAGTCGCATTTTAATGCCCTGGAGTAACATTTATTTGTGAGCTAGGAATAACCAGCCAATCAGAGGGGTGGTGACGGTCTCCTCAGATGGGTATAACACAGAACATGACATCATGCCATGTCAAATTGAGGTGGGGAAGCGACACCAGGAGCATGCGAACTGTATGCCCCCCCCCACCCCGGGTGGACTTTAGCACCCACACCTGAACTGATCCGGCATGATGGCTGTTTCCCTGGTTACAACTACAGAAGAACAACCACACACCATCTAGACCATCCATAGTGTGACATTTACTGACCAACCAAAGCTAAGATTCGCATTATTCCAGTTTTCAATTTCCTCCCAACTTCCTGAAATTCAGGAATCACCAGCTGACCATCTATCCATCTTCATATGATAACTGTCTATAATAACTGCTTACTAAGCATGTGTGATAGGGACCTGTCCTGGGAAATTTAGCCATTTTAAAGACCATCATCAATCCATCATCCATCTTATAACCACTTATCCGTCTTATAACCCCTGTCAGGGTTAGAAATGGCCCAGCGTTGGTTGCCGGATGATTAAGGTTCCCCAGGTTTCACTTTTCACTTTCAGCAGCTGGAACTGAGCAGTGTGACAGACATTTGAGTCAGCATGTTTCTGCGAACTGACCTGAGATCAGTCTAGGGGCGTCGGCTTGTCACTAGTCTCACATTCGCTCACACTTCATTGGGTCACTCTTGTTTAGTTTAAGTGCATTGACCATTTATAGACACAAGTGGTGCATAAGTCTTATAAATAAGTCACCACCTCACATCCATGTGACACGGGGAGGAATTCAATCTCTATAGACGCAGAGCAGGATTTAGACCCACAGCCCGTGCAGTAACAGTGCTACCCAGTGAAGACTGACCATGATAAAATGAAAATGGAAGCAGTCCTGTGATTATTAACCAGATAAAGATTTGAAAAGGATGAAGACCAATCTGCTGTGCTCCAAAAAACAGAAAAACCCTGAACCTGATGGATGGGCTGTAGATCCTGAAGCTATTGAATGGGCCACAGATTCTGAAGCCGCTAAATGGGCCACAGATTCTGAAGCTGCTAAATGGGCCACAGATCCTGATGATGTTGAATAGACCACAGAACCTAAAGCTGCTGAATGAGCCATGGATCTTGAAACTGTTGAGTGGGCCACAGAACCTGAAGCTGGTGAATGGACCACAGATCCTGAAGCTACAGAATGGGCGACAGATCCTGATGCCACTGAATAGGCAACAGATCCTGATGCCATTGAATGGACCACAGACCCTGAAGCTGCTGAATGGGCCACAGATCCTGAAGCTTCTGAATCGACCACAGATCCTGAAGCTGCTGAATGGGCCACAGAAACTGAAGCTGTTGCATGGGCCACAGATCCTGAAGCTGCTGCATGGGCCACAGATCCTGAAGCTGTTGAATGGGCCACAGATCCTGAAGCTGCTGCATGGGCCACAGATCCTGAAGCTTCTGGATGGGCCACAGATCCTGAAGCTGCTGAATGGGCCACAGATCCTGAAGCTTTTGAATTGACCACAGATCCTGAAGCCGCTGCATAGGCCACAGATCCTGAAGCCGCTGAATGGGCCACAGATCCTGAAGCTGCTGGA
>JABFEB020000005.1:277797-296055 GCA_019775895.2 Stomatorhinus ivindoensis | reverse complement strand
GATACATAAGACAGTACACAGTTACACCACTTCTCTGGCTGGATACATAAGACAGTACACAGTTACACCACTTCACTCACTGGATGCATAAGACAGTACACGGTTACACCACTTCTCTCACTGGATACATAAGACAGTACACAGTTATACCACTTCTCTCACTGGATGCATTAGACAGTACACAGTTACACCACTTCTCTCACTGGACACATAAGACAGTACACAGTTACACCACTTCTCTCACTGGATACATAAGACAGTACACAGTTATACCACTTCCCTGGCCGGATACATAAGACGTTACACAGTTACACCACTGCTCCTGCTTATTTGCACATCCATATAACTGTTATTGCACATTAAATGGACCACACTTCCTTCCCCCTTTGCACTTCACTGTGTTCACTGCGTTCACAAACATTGCAGATCCGGAGGCTAACTTAGCCAAACTGTTCAATGAAGGTTAAAAATAACCCAGATGAAACAAAACCCCTTTCAATTCAGAGAGGAGATTTTACTCTAGGAGCATTACTATGCACAGGAAATTTGTTTAGGTGCATTTGGTTCTGCTCAACATATGCTCAAAACAATGGTAAATACATTATATATACGGTTCTCTAGGCCCATAGCATTAAGCCAGATTTCTTGCTTAGCCGGATAACTTGTGGGATTTAAAATACCCCAGTTTTTAAATGGTATATATCTTCACTTACATTTAGCCCCGACTACCTTAAATCCGGCAAGTTATCTGGCTAAGCACGAAATCCGGCTTCGTAATACAGGCCTTAGAAGACAATTAGGTAAGTGCAAACACGTAAACTAGATGATCTGGACTCAATTGTAGCAAGTGAACTCCAGTACAAAATCACCTGTGTTTCTTGACAGTCTCTCTCTTTCTCTCTTTAAATGCCTTCAAGTTCAAGCAGTGATTTGTGACCGTGTCTGAAAATGTTTTAATAAAAGTGTCTAATAAAATGGCAAAAAATATGATGCTGCTCTGAGGGTGCTAACAGCTAAGTGGAATGCTCTCATGTTGGAATCTTACAGAGATAAAGCAGAGCCCTGCAGCTTTATGAGCCTAATCTGCAGCCTCTGCTCTTCCTGCACATTCTCTGAAGGTCTTTGCACCACGGTGTGACCAGTGGCCTGTACTACGAAGCAGGGTTACTGGCTTATCGGGGTAACTTGTCAGATTTAAGGTAGTCTGGGCAAAATGTGAGTGAACGAATATGAAGTCCATTTAAACTGTGGTACCTTAAATCCGAAAAGTTACCCCGATAAGCCAATAGCCCTGCTTCGTAGTACAGGCCACTGCTCTACCTTTCATTCCACTCCTGTGTACCATCACTGCGCTAAAACTATATACAATATGTACAAGACATACTATAGATGTGTTTACAATCTGGACTTTGCAGGATACTGCACTGTCAGAAAAAAAAGAGTACCTTTTCTTGTTACTGGAGCTGCACCCTCAAGGGTCTGCCAACTGTACCCTTAGGTGTAGGTACCTGTACCTTTCAGTGTATTTTAAGGTACAGAAATGGACTTCGAGGAACATCCAAAAACCAAGAAGGTAAAAGCAGCATTAATGTACCCCCAATGGTACGCAAATGTTCACCCGGGGTCCATTTCTGCATCTTAAAAGGTACATTTACCTGTGAGGGTACAGCAAAGGTACAAATTGATGCTCTTGTTTCTGAGGGCATGCACGGTGGTGATTTGGGTGTTATCTCCTGCTCAGACTTTTCTTTGAATAATTTAATTCATCGCTGCGACATGCTGTGGAGCTCCGATTTGCACATAACCAGCAAGACTCTATGTTAAACAGACATTTTGCGTTAAATAACGCTTGTTTATCACTTGAATACATGGGTGATGTGACATTTGAATCCTAGTTGTATAAATCTCACCCCCAAAGACATCCTGGTAATGCTTCGTCAAGCCTGACTATGCAGGTATTGTAATGTAAGGCACAGCCAGATATTTGGATTCATACGGGTAATGTTGTGATTTTATGTGCCCAAAAATGTAAAGTTATGTCTGTGAGATGCTGGAGACGATAAAGGCAGAGAGACAAAAGATCGCCCTCTGAAAGGCTTGCTGCTTGATACATAAATTCAGCCGCTAAAAGCTACAGACGAGACAGGAGTGGAGATAAGGGTAAGGCATTAGGTCTGCTATTTTTAGCTGGAAGTGATCAGCCCCTGTGGTTTTGAACTAATACCCTACAGGAGTTTTAATGGGAAAGTTGAAAACAGGAGAAAGAGACACGTAAGATAGGAGTCATAGGAGTTTTCAGGATATTATTCGTGTTACATTTAACCTACAACTAACACAAACATCAACATTTTAAATCTGTATAACAGATTACTGTTATAACAGATGATTTCACATGAACATTGTTGATTAATGTTTCTTTTGAAATGTCAACATCCCCCAAAATGAGTTTTTCCCCAACTTCCATTGGATAGTGCATTATAACAAATGACCCTTTTGACTGAATTGCAGTTGTGATACTGTCCCTGTCATTCCACAGATTTAATTTCTGCTTCTTCACTCCAAAATGACGCATGAGGCTTCAAAGTGACTGGGACACTTTAAATCCCTCTATCTGAGCCACTTTCAATTGCATAGCCGGTTTCCTTCAGGCGGTATTTTCTGCTCTCGAGTGCGGTGTGTGGTGGAACTTATTAAACACAATATTAATTTATCTGAAACTGCAAGGGACTGAGCTAAAAAAAAAAACATGACGGCATATGAACCTTGACGTGACTCTGAAACACAAGGTAGGTTACTTGCACTGTACAGTATTCACTGCAGCGCTAAAACCACTGCAAAACAATTTCTGATTTCACCAGAGCTGCGCATGCATATCTTGAGGGATGCAAAAGAAACTTAGAGCTGAAGGCGTCACATTTCCATAATTCTTACATGCTTATGAATAACACAATTACATATAAGAATTGAGCCGGAGACAAACACTGTATTACATACTGGTGAGCTGCTAAAGACAAATGCCGATGTTCTGTCATAAAGTCCTACCTATCGAGATGTGCTATCGAGCCTTTCTGCGCATGTGCAGTTCCACCGTTTTGGGATTAGGGTTAGGTTTTAGGAATTAGGGTTAAGAAACGGGTTTTAGGGCGTTTGGCTGGTTAGGGTTATAGTAAGAGTTAGGGCTATCGATTAGCACTTTTTAGCATTTTACGACAAGGCAGCATAAATCGACAGAACACTGACAGACGGTGGGTTTTAAATAACACCGAAGACTACTTGCGACACACAAAAAACCTGGTAAATAATACTTGAGAATTAGTTAGCTCGTCTCTTAATTAAACAGCACGGCCTCATTTTCTAAGGACCCCCTGCTACTTATCAAATATGTGCGAACAATTAACAGGGAAGGTCAAATACCGCCGAACTACATGCGCGGCCACATAAAAAAAGCATAAAACAGATTTTAAAAAAACAATATTGTACTTCAGAAGTCAGTGATGTTACAGTGTACATCAGTATTTCTCAAACCAGTCCTCGGGGACCCCATAACGGTCCACATTTTTGCTCCCTCCCAAATCTCTGGTACATTGGCGTACAAACTACGTACAAGACTTTGGAGCTTCAGGTGGGCGGGATCACCGTGAACTGTCAATCACTGTCTGCTTTAAGCCAATGGTAGCCAATAAAGGAAGCAAAAGGAAATGTGTTAAATCAGTGGCTGATCGATAGGAATGGATAATCGCTGCTGCTGAGGGTTGTCCCATCTCCAGTGACTAAAAACAGAACCAAACACACAATTAATGCCAAAAACCAACAAGGCTTTTGGAACGGTGGTACCAAAATGCAGGTTCATAAAAAACAGGCTAAACGTTTAAGTAAAATATTAAAAAGTAGAATATAAATTTTTTTGTTTAGCTCTTCAGATCGCACCCCGCCAACAAACATTTCTTATTGTCAGTGTTTTCAATTTTGATGTTATAAGCGCGGTTAGATGATGGATGTATGGATGGATGGACGTTTTTAACATTAAAGTTGAAACTGTCAGCTGATTGACTTCGAGAAGCCTCAAGAAAAACTAATATTGCGATGTAATTAAAAGCAATTAAGTACTTATTGTAGGCCCACCAGCGCAAAGTAGTGGGTTCTTTGTAGACCTACGCAAGTTAAATTACGAAACCGAGCTACTCAGAACATTCACTCGACATTATTAGCGATGGCTGTACGAAATATATGCACTATTACAGGCCTATCTTTCATTTTTAACTCGAAGGGAGGAACCACTTACTAGAAATATTACAGAGACTATTAATATTTAAGTTAATTTATACGAGCCGATTTTGAATCAATTGCTGTTAATTAAGTCGAAAGCTCCACAAAGTCTTAATTTGTAGAAGCATTTGAAATTGTCAATGAAAGTGCGCATTCTCGGTTTAGTGTCGCAATACTCCCAAAACGCGTTAATTAAAAAATTAGTTATTACTTACATAGATTAGTTAAAATCTGTTTAGATTACTGAATTTCCGAACACTAGTCAAATTACCTTCCTGTAGTCAGCTGGTTTACCCCGAACCCGGAGTACATCGAAACCAAATAATCACACATGATTCAAGTCTATGAAACCTGTCATGTAGCCTAAATAAGACATAGATGCACCAGACCAATATTTTGGTAAATTAACTTTCGGGTAGGAAAGGCTCAGTTTGCCCAAACATCACATTTCTGTAATAATTTAATTCTCCGAAGGCTCAGATCACCACTGAAGGATCTTACGGTAAACGACACGCATGTCCTTTAGATATTAATAAGACTCCTGAAAGCGATACACCATGTTTTGCTCCTGGTTACAAAGTGTGTAAACTACTCTTACCTCCCCCATTCATGTTTTCCTCGCACGAGTACCAGATCCCCGTGTGGAAATGCCTAAAGAGGAAACGGTCATCTCCGGTCTCCCAGCTGTAATGAACTTTGCCCTGGTCCGTCTGGTTTCCCCCGTAATCGATGCAGTTGTGTCGCCGCTCCTTGCTGCAGTTGGGCTTGGGTACCCTCTGGGTCCCCTCACACCAGTACGTCGTGATAAACGCTGTGGTGGAGAAGAGCAGAGCCACCAGGTTCAAACTCACCGACAGCAGCGCTCTGCATTTGCGAGTGGTTTTCATTGTCCATTAGAGGGGTCGTCTCAGGAAGTCGAGCGAGTTCATCAACACGAAAGCAGAAAACATACAGAGCGGCCTCAAAATGAAAAAACGTTGAAGGAAATGCTCCTTAATGAGATCAAATAAATTAAGTTGGCACTGCAAAGACGGGGTTCAATCGATACCCCGAAGGAAGGGACGCGACCGTCCAAGCTTTGAATAAACATCTTCCGCACACTTAGTTGGCAGTCTTCCCCTTCATAACTGAGCCCACATCCCAGTGTGTGTCTGTGTGTATCAGCATCTTTGTCTAGGTTTTACGGACCCCGATCTCTCTCTCTCCCTCCCTCTCTCTCTCGCCCTCTCTCCTCACGACGCACCATCCTTCTCTATTTTAACTCTCTACCTACCCATCTCCTTCTCTCTGCGACACGTACACACACACACACACACACACACACACACACACACACACACACCGGCTTTAACAGCACTTAGACTGAGCACTCGTATCGGTTCACGGTCGCTTGTCATAATTAATCATTTCTGGAGCATTTATAACACCTGTTAACTTTGCAAATAAAGGAATAGACCGTGCTTTTCACCACACGCATCTGGTTGGGGATACTCTCAGAGACACGGTGACTTTTATTCCCCAGGTGTCTTAAGACAGGAGTCGCCTGTCCTTCAGCCCTGCCTGTCATAAGTGACACAGCCTGACATTTTATTACGTGTCAACGTGCAGCGCTGTGAATTCCCATCACGGCAGTTATCGCCAGCAGTTCCACATTTTATAAGATTTTTCTGCCATACGTTTAAAGCTTTGCTAATGAGTTGATTACTTCACGTCACCAGATGTGAGGCAGTAAAGACAATTACGCGCTTCGCTGATCTCGCGCTGATTTTGCCGTGTGTTATAAAAATAACCACAATTTTATAGGTGATAATATTTCATTTGAATTCCACCTTTCTAGATCTTGCAGTCAATATATTTCTATTAGATGATAGAATATTACTCTAACGAAGAGACCAGAATGTAGCCTACGTCGTGTCGTTTATTGAGTATCTGGCACAACTAATAGCCTATAAATCTGAGTTATACCAGGATTACTGGTAAACACTAGTTACCACTACGAATGGACACAAGCTTTGAAAACAGGAGCCACAGTGAACAGGTGGTCAACCCATTATTCTACTATATACTGTACAGTACTTGAATTCGTCTTTTATCCCTGAAATCCTTTGGACGTTAACAAAGAAGCAGCTATTGGGTCTGAGAGCCGCACCGCGCTGCCTGTGAAGAAGTTTTACCTTGACAACTTGATCATAAAACTTGATGACAAAAACCAGCTTGATATGGCGACAAGCTGATGTCTAAGAAACATGTACTGAGAATGACGTGATTAAAAAAACTAGCAAAAAATCATCCTCCTTTTGAAAAAGTACGTGCACACGTAATCACTTTCTACCAGGCACAAACACCCCTATTTTATCTTCAGGCCTGTAGTGTCGTTTTCTCTCTAGCTGAGTTTTAACCAAGCGAAATACATGACGGTCTGTAAAGGACGGAGACGCTGGCAAAAGCAGACAGTTGCTTCACGTCTCCACCCACCGCACATTAACCTTGCATCCCTGAGTGCTTCAGTCCTGCGCCACAAGTTGCCAAGGTTAACACCTATTACAAATAGTTTCTATAAAATAACGCAATTTGAAATATTCAGCATACGTTTGTTTAAAGTACCGTAGCGCAAGGAATAGTACTGCAATGTCGTCGTCTGTAGTAATAAGAAGGAAACTTTCTATTTAAAAATGGATGAAAATGTAACATTGACAATGAGCATGTCTCTGTTTTACAATGATCTAAAGATGCATTGGCGCTTTGGGCGGGGATTCAATACTTCGGTAAATATGACAGATCCTCCCCCGACGAAGGACGTCCATACAGCCCCTTGACGCATCGCCTCGCCTCTCATTAAAAGGCACAGAGATCCAGATGTTCGCTTATTTTGCGTTATCAGGCCTGTTACACGCTCATGTCCTATTACATGCATTTTCACCATACTCTTGTTACGAATACATATTGGTCCCCTGCCGGTCTGGGTGCCAAATAGCGTGTATCGCGCAGTTTTGCACACCCACCTGCAGGATACCAACCTGCGGGGACGCGCTCGCCGGACGCGCACAGCCGCTCAGTTCCGTCTATTTTAAATGCAACCTGAAGATCAGCGCGTGTTTTTCGGAACTGAGCGCAGTTCATTACAAGCTTAAATAAGTGCATCACTTGGTTATGCTTTTAGGAGATATGAGAGAAATCTGCATATAAAAAATATATTTATTATAGGGCAGTGGGTGGGGGATTCAAAAATAACAACAGATGTTTTTTCATGACAGATGGCTTTTTTTCCACCGCTCTCCGTTATGTTTTATAAGTCGCAGTTGTAAAATAATCACATTGGGCGCAACAGCAGTATACCTCTGGGTGCTGTTCTCACCAAGGACACCAGACCCAGATTTTTCCCCCCTCCAATCGTGCGTTATCTTTGTAAAAGCAAGCTCATCATACTTCTTGCCCATCCAACATTAGGAATCAGTTATCCTGAGATTGCCTGACAGGCTGCCTCTGTCTTACAGCTGCAGAGCGGTATCTGGCGTCACTGAGCTGCATTGTCACAGATCTCTTCCTCCGATGTCCACTTACCTTGACCCTAGAGGTCTCCCTCCACATTCAATCAACCCGCAGAGCTCCCCGAGGGCCAGGTGGACAAGGAGAACCCTGTAAACTGCAAAATGCCCCCCCTCTTACTCTCATATCCACCGCAGTCTGTAATGGTTACAATTCCTGAGAAGGCCATTGAAAACACAAGACCTTCATCCTTTCGTAAGTAAAATGTCCTCCCTGGGATGTGACCCTGTAAGGTTTCGACCTTTCCGATTTTAAAGCTAGAAAACGTGAATGTTAATACAGAAAAAAAGATGTATTTGAAAAACTATGCTAATCGATTGTCGTAAGCCGTAAGGAGTCAGGGGCTATAATGGACTGTTAGGAATCGCTGTCATTTTCCCGACAGCTTGCAATTACCGTGCTGCTGTCGATCTACTCCTGTGAAAATAGATAACATCAAATGTTTACATTAATAGAGCCACTAAAATAGCACTGTATGTGATGTGGGGCAGGTACCCTCTGAATATCTACTGGCAGTTTTCGATTTAGGGGTGCTTAACATAATTTGCCGGCGAACGTCAGGTGTCAAAAGTGCAGGAACGTTTTTGGTGGACGGTACGGAACTCCGAGACCCTTTGATGTTGATACCGACTTAGATACCTGTAACATGCATAAACTGCAAGGCTGCAGACCTCGAGTACCTACAGGATTTTCCATTCTGTTTCATTTTCCCTTGATGTCGACGGCTGCAGTATATTCTTATTTATAATCCGTGTCAAGTGGCACCGAGACGCGAGTGAGCTTGGTGGACAATGTCACCGTTCTGGCTGTGACTTTGAATAAGATCTGCCACCCTACCATCTCATGCACGCAGTGTGCAGTCTTGAGTCGTAACGACTGTGCCCCCAGTAGAACATTCTGGAGGTAATACTCTGGAATGTGCTGCATATGTATTACAGCCACTTCTGGTGTATAAGGTAATAGGAATTTTCACATCTCTTCTGTGTTCTGTGTAATGACGTCTGCTACAAGCTAACAGCCGCTTATTTTTTTTGTAATTTCTAAACATCACATTTCCCTGCGCTCCAGATGTCTCGCCCCCTGAGCCGTCCTGCTGCTCTGTGTCTGACTGGTAACTTTTTAATTTTCTTTTGCGAGGAAACTCAAAGAAATTTACAAATTAATCTGTGTCATGAACTTGCGTTTCATATAGATCGCTACTGATATTTTTTCTAGCCGAACTTCAAGTGACAAATCAAATTAAAGGCAGGCCGCAGTGAAGATTATTCCAGAAATCCATTCACTCACACCTGGATTATACGGTTACTGTGGTACAGTATAGACGTGGAAGCATTTTATTACATGATGAAAAAACTGAATACTGTATACTCTTGCAGCAAATATTCCCATAACTCACTGGTATTTTTACAATTTTTATTCAACTTGTGCTACTCCATTCATCCATCCATCCATCCATCCATCCATCCATTTTCTATAAGCACTTCTCCTGTTCAGGGTCATAGGGATTCCAGAGCATATCCAGTAGGCTACAGACGCAAGGCAGAGAACAACCCAGGTTGGGGTGCCAACCCATCGCAGTTTATTCAACTCATTTTTTAACATAATACTTCATTTTGAATTTTTTACTTTAGTGAGTAAATTATATAAATATTGTTTAACTAGCCTACACCTTCCATAACTAGCTGCGTCTGTTGCATAGGGGGTGGTGATGTTTCTGGAGTCGATCCCAAGAAAGGTGGCACATACTGGATGGGTTGCCAGTCCATGGGAAGGCAGACACACTCTGGGTCATCTATCATGCCAGATAGCTATAACCGCATGTTTTCAGGCTCTGAGAGGAAGCCAATGGCAACCCAAACAGACCGAGGGAAGACTCTGCGAACACGGACCTGGCAGCAGGATTTCAGCTGAAATCCACTGTTTTGTTTTGCAAGCTTTATATAATATAAAGGCATCGCATATATATAACGAGGGCTCAGAAATTTCAGGCATTGCCAGAGAGCTACAATGATCTTGGTTCAGCATGTGTATTTTTAGAAGCTTGTTACAGGACAAAGGTAGAATGCTAATTATTGCAGTCAGGGTCTCACTGTCTATTAGTGTTTTTATTATTTTAGTGTTGTTGTCATTAGGTGACATATTCGGATGATTATCCCTTTCATGCCACTCCTCCACCTTATGCAAAACATTTTTCTGATGAAGTCAAGTGCCCAGTTTATGCTAAACCAGTGTTTCCCAATCCAGCCTCGGGGACCCATAGACCGTCCCTGTTTTTGTTCCCTACTGGGAGCTGTGAGGGAGCAAAAATGTGGACCGTCTGATTAGGAGCTGGAAGGGAGCAAAAACATGGATCGACTGTGGATCCCCAGGGACTGGATTGGGAAACACTGTGCTAAATCAATTCCTCGCAGTGTCCCCTCACCGAGCAGCGCCCTGGAAGGAGTTTGTCCTGCCCGTGTATTTCTGGGCCACTTTTTGTTGGTGTTTATTTATCTGTGTGGAGGAAACCCATCTGGGGTGTCTTTGGAGAGAGCGTGTGCGAGCGGGAGCATCACCGCACGCTGGTCGCCCAGGGTAACCCCTTGACATCAGCATCTGTTGTCTTCCTTAACAGCCTCGTCTGAAATGACAGCTTGAAGCGTCTGTTTACTGGTGCCAGCAGGACTGGAGTCAAAAGTCAATCTGCAATGAAAAACAAACAAACAAACTTCTGGGAAAACAGCTGAATGGTCAACAAATATCCTTATGTTCTGCATATATGAAGATCGCGGGGAATTACATCATTCCTCATCGCTTTGCATTACCATAGTAACCAGGAGTTGTTGGTAATGGTACAGGGGTGACGGAGTCGCAGAGGCGGCCCTCCATCACCATGGTAACCGGGGGTCGTTTGTAAAGTTTCTGCCACGGTGAAGTGTCAGTAAACAGCTTTCTGGTTCTGCAGAATGTTCCAGTGCTGTCGACCTTTTTCGGACGGCGGACACCCATGTCCTTGCATGAGTTGTCCCTCACCGTGCCCTTGCTGTCGACACGAGGCACTTTCCATACGCACCCAGTGCATGTTTCCACCTCGTTACCTCGCATTTCATTGACACGCACGTCCTTCCGTCAGTACAGCCGCAGTGGTTGGCCAGTCAGCCTGCCAATCACCTCCTGTGCTCACTGCCGGTTGGAGCCCAAGTGGTGCCATAGAAAAGCTTCATCGCCAGCAACCCTGTCGGGGACAAGATGAAATTTGGCTTGCTAAGTCAGCACCTTGTCAGAAGGTGGCGCCATAGGTGGCTGCCTATGACACTCAATGGGTCGACCTGCGCTGGGTACAGTTCATTGGTGGCTCTGTGTAACTCAGCCAAACTCACGCATCTTCACACCCACATACAGAGGGAAGTATGGATTATCCCAGCCAGCTCTGCTCCAACTCCAGAGATCCGCATCAGACGAGGCATAATGGATAGAGTAGGCGAGGATGTCATATCCATTCTTAAGGGGGGAGGGTGGGGCAAAGCCGGACTGGCCTCCATCCGTCAGGGCTGCAGACAGAGCTCAGAGAGCGGCGGTAAATCTGGCGCTCTCCTGCGGCCAGGGGAACGAGGCAATTACGATGTGGTCACCTGATTGATTGTGGCAGCTGCGTTTATTTATTTTTTTTAAGCGCAGGAAGGGGGAGGGGTCGATGGATCGATGGTGCCTCGGTGGGGGACGACGGGCCGCTGATGGGCATCAGTCCCGGCGGGAGGCGCTGTTTCAGGCACAGATTCAGGATGACACGGGTCTGAGGTCCACCGGGAGGGGGGGGGGGTTCTGCTTAGGGTCTTGAGGAGTCCGGTCCTGCTGCCTTCTGCTGCCTGATGGAAACAGCCAGAGATAAGATGGTCAAACTGGATGGAGTGTGAGACACTTTGTTAAACCAAAAAACAAACCAAAAAACACCAAACCTAAACCTGACTCTCCCACAGACAGAGTCTTCTGGGTAAGGTGTTAATTATATGTGGATTTGATCATCATTTTACAGCATCGATCGGCATGTGCGCAGAGAAACATGCAGCCAGTCTTTTAAAAATTATTCTGATGTTCAACACCTTCTGGGAAATTTTGGGGTTAGGATCTGTTCGTATTTTCAAAAGGTAGGAAAATGGGCAAATTCTGTCAGAAACTGTCAAAGAATGAGAGAGGTGAGGAAGCGCTATGGCGTGAGTGACACTGATGCCATTTCAGCCCTGGAAATACCGGGATCTGAACACGCTGACTTGCAGGGATGTATGTAAACTCTCCTCTGCAAAGAGATTCCTTTCATGCGCCGCGTGACCATCATTGTCACATTTTTCTAAAGCAGGAGTATTTATTTTCCCGTGAGGCCAAACGGTCGGCTACTTCAAGCATCGTTTAGTCTTTTGTCACAATATAAAATTGAGTCTGGGTTTCTCTACCTCAGTATTTCATTACTTTTTTTGTGAAGCTGTGGATTTAATGACATAAACCTCCTTTCGGTTATTTTAAACAACTGGGATCTGGTGCTGGAAACTCCCGCTTTAATCTAGCTCCCTTTGCCATGAGAGTCTGACAAGTTGACGCCGGTGATGAGAAACCGCCGGAACTTTCCATTCCATCCCATTCCCTCCAATCAGCTCCCCCCAAACAGGCTGCATTTTTGTGCTTATTGACTGTGTCCAGCTCACGTTTCACTCAATTAAGGCCCGGTTTTATATAGCTATGCCTTTGATTCCGTCCTACGGTCCATAATTTCCCTTCAACGGAAATGATCATCTTTTTTTAACCAAAAAAGCTGCTAATTCAATTTGACTGTATTTGTAAAAATGCGGACAAATTTGCTGATGCTAGGAGCAGTTCAGATGTGTAACACACGGAAAGCTGCATCTGACATGCATAAAAACATGCCCATTGATGCACGTAAGTAAATTTACGACAAACATGCATGATCAGGTGTCAAAATCATACACGATCTTAGATGTTAACGGTTACATATATATTACCTAATGGGAATACTGAGGGATGGGCTCAGGTAACAGTTTATTATGAGTTTTTCAGCTGTTCTGTATTGAATATTTCAACAAAAGTATTGTATCTGTCTGTTGATTCGTAAGTCAATTAGCAGTAATGATGGACTTACCAATGGGGAGGCAGTGAGGCTTTTACAGTAAATGTCGTTTTTTTTACACGTTTTCATGCCACATGATTGGATGGCAGAATCCAATTGCTTTCACCTCGTCCTCCTTAGAGACGCTGGGATTTTAATTCAAAGCGGTCAGTGCTGGTAAGAGTCTGCCAGACTAACGTCACCTTAATTATTTCCCCACCGATAAACATGCCGGCACTGTTCTGGGAACTTTTCTGTTTACATGCCTTATCAATTCTGCTGGCTGTCCTATTATTCGGTCGCTGTGAAACCAAAAGCTCTTCAGCGTATTGTGCCTCTTGGCAGAAGCCTGGAAGTTTCTGGAAGCCATGTACAGAGGCAGTTGTATTTGGGCTTATAGTCTGAGGAGCATCTCGTCTCACAGGAGAGCCTCTCAGTCTCTTGATGCAGCTAAATACATTTAAGCAACATATTTACATTTTGCTGGAAGGTCTGTCAAGGTCTAGATGGTCATATATATGTAGTGTGGAGGTTTGTATGGTCATATATGCTGTGTGAAGGTCTGTATGGTCATATATATGCTGTGTGAAGGTTTGTATGGTCATATATGCTGTGTGAAGGTCTGTATGGTCATATATATGCTGTGTGAGGGTCTATATGGTCATATATATGCTGTGTTAGGGTCTATATGGTCATGTATATGCTGTGTGAAGGTCTGTATGGTCACATAAATGCTGTGTGATGGTCTATATGGTCATATATATGCTGTGTGAAGGTCTGTATGGTCATATATATGCTGTGTGAGGGTCTATATGGTCACATATCTGCTGTGTGAAGGTCTGTATGGTCATATATATGCTGTGTGAAGGTCTGTATGGTCATATATATGCTGTGTGAAGGTCTGTATGGTCACATAAATGCTGTGTGATGGTCTATATGGTCATATATATGCTGTGTGAAGGTCTGTATGGTCATATATATGCTGTGTGAGGGTCTATATGGTCATATATATGCTGTGTGAAGGTCTGTATGGTCACATATCTGCTGTGTGAAGGTCTGTATGGTCATATATATGCTGTGTGAAGGTCTGTATGGTCACATATCTGCTGCGTGAAGGTCTGTATGGTCATATATATGCTGCGTGAAGGTCTGTATGGTCATATATATGCTGCGTGAAGGGGAGCACGTCCTGCCCAATCAGGCTCCACATCCCTCACCAGTAGAGGCCCCGACGCCAGCAGACACCCAGCGCTGCTCTTTGGTGCCAATTTCATTCAGCTGTCAAGCGGCGGCCTGGACGCGTCTCTGACCCTGGGGCGGCTACGAGGGCTCAGCGACAGGCCTGCATACATTAAGGCGGCTGGCGGTCTGTGACGGGTCGGGGTCGGCCCACGGGGGTGTGCAGGGGTGTCTCTCCAGGCGGAGGAACCTGGCCAATGTGACACATGGACAACCTGGGCCTGGGTCCACATTTACCGGGAAAATCCTATTGCACTACGTTCAACTCCATTTTTTTAATATAGCGTCCTTTGTGGTACAGTCAAAAAAGGGCACCTGAAAAGCCAGTATGGCAATCCAATCCATTACGGCAAACATTTAATGAAACAGGGAAGAGGGGAAGAAAGAATGACAGGTAACATCAGAGGAGAGGAATCAAAAAAATCTCAAGTAGGGAGAGAAAAACCTTTGGGGACCAAGATTGGAAAAGTAAACTTAAAATTTCTTAAATTCTAAAATGTCTTAAGCGTAACGAATTTCATAAAAGCATCTTACTGGAATATCATTCATGTTATTGTACCATAAGCTGGGATAAACATATTTATGAGCTGTGCTTAGATTAAAATATAGGAATGGGCGACACTGGCAGCCAACCAGGGCGGCACCTTCCCAGGGTGGTGCGGGACTCTTTCAAAAAAAAAAAATCAGAATGATCACAGTGATATTTGTGTGACTGGTTTTCTACTGTACGCATCTCCATAGAGTGACACAAGGAGCCAATTGTGATATTATTACTCTGCCAGACGTGGGATTCGAACCCATAACCTACTGGATACCACCCAAAAACACAGCCGAACTCCGCTGGATGAAAGCAGCAGCTCAATGGAGAGAAAGAGACAGATAACGGGGCTTGGAGCTCTCCTCAGAGCTGACCGGCACCAAGAAGGAACAAGCAGCATCAAAAGACTAGAAAAATAACATGGAAATTAAATTCACAGTGGCAGCATTACAGCCCAGAACTAACTTGATATAAATCACCAAGAGCGATTAGCTCCTCAAACTCCCCCGTTTCCACATCGGATCAGCGGTTCAGGTACAAATACAAAATTATTATCCGATTAGACCACAGACAAATCCAACAGAATTAGCGCTAAATTGTCAGCTGCATAGCAAAGGCTAACACTTTTGTAAATGGTGACGACCCCTAATTTGAGGAGAGAAAATACTTGTAACATTCTCTGCAATTAACTTAAAAATGAATACCGTGAGACCGGAGAATAACGGCCGCCTTAGTAAATATGCAGGCCAGAGTCTCTTTGATCATTGTCCGAGCCGTCTGGCTCCTCTCACTCTGTTTGCGTGCTTATGCTGATTCTTATGATAATAGCATGTATATCTAATACCACCCACGATCCCTGCCGATTGAAGGTCTCACGGATCCCTGGTGTGTCGTTCACCAGCCTGCCCCTTCCCTTCCAGGCTATATTACTTTGTTATAGTTTATTTTTAGCTTGACATTCGGCAAAAATACTTTGGAGGATTAATTAGACATTTTCACTAAATCAAACTTAGTTGAAGCTGCCCATATTCATCCTACCTGTAAGTTCTGTATAGCAATACTGTATTTCAATCTCTTAGTTTGATGAAAGAAGCTTCATTAAGATGCACGACCAAAAAGGTACGCCCGACATAACCCCCCGATCCATAAATGACAAGGATTGACGGGATCTGGGTCCTGAACAGACGCATATGACTGAAGATAAATGGGAAGCAGCGATCAGTAGAAGCAGCTTGTATTCGTAAATGGAAATAACCGCTTAATCACAGTGTTAATGATGGTTGGCTAACTTTCGTTAGAGTTGCATGTTCAGTAGTTGGGGACCACTATGATTCTCAGTATTGGGTACTTTAAATTCTTTGGGAAACAGAGTAGAAACACAGAGCGTTGCCATAAGATAAACCTTTATTGATCCCAGGGGAAAATTCGTCTATATACTGCAGCAATATTCGTAAAAGGCACACAGGCAAGCATATACTTCAAGTAAGAGAGCGTAAAGAAAAAGACAAATATGCTACACGTTGCAATTTTTTTAAAAAGTACACAGTACCAACAAACAGAATGTTGTAAAAAGATACTGATGAGATTCTTTAAAATAAAAATATATGAAGAGAATGGGTATGTGTAATATAAAGGTAGCATCATGACTTCAGAGATGCGATGTTGCTCCTAATACAGGGCAGAGAGTGATGAGACTGAAGTTTCAGCCTTTTCACGCTGAATTACGTCTTCTCCAGGCTGACATTGATCGTCCGCATTAATAGCGCGTTGAGGGTAGCGCCTCCAAGGTGTCCTTATGCATAACGGCAGCCTGCGGACTACCGCATTAATAACCGACTGGATCGCCAACTCACGTGGTGTGAGTCACTGACGGCGCCGGATCGCGGATCGGCCTCGCGGAGCGTCACCGATGCTTATGCAGCATCAGTCACATACGTGTCTAGTTACAGTAAATCACAGCACGCGTCAAAAATAAACTGATATGAAAAAACTCACCAGGGAGGAAGTATGAACTAGACCACTAGTTACTACCGGAAAGCAAATATTAAATATTACCATTCTTTGTCTAGGAAGAATTGCACAAAATCAATGCAAATTTTAATTCTTGCGTGACTTGTAGCGTAATTGTACCCAAGGAATGGGTAAGTATCTTACTAATAAGACACTCCAGATGCCGAAAGGAGATTTTGGCGATAATTTTGACGGAAGACTGCCGAATGTCACGGGCATCATATATTATGCCTCGAAGACTCAAATTATGTTTTCATCGCCCTGCGTTATTGGATTGATTTTGCCTCAGACTAGCTGCCATATTCATTTGTATCACAAGCGCTTGTATATCGGCTTATGAAATAGGTAATTTGTAATTTTGTACTTTTCCCCTTTTAATTTTTCCTGAGTAGCTTGTGTGATGGGTCGGGCACAGAGCGCGGCCAGGGAGACCTACAGACACGCGCCACGAGTCGGTCGTTTGCTCACCATCGCAGTCTGCAGCCAGGGAGGGGGTGGGGGTAGGCTATATGAAACGTCTGTGCCAGCGAAGATGAGATTATCTAAAGCAGCCCTTGGCAGGGGCGTCGGGGGAAACACGTGATCCGGCGTTTTGTCCTGCGTTAAATGGGGACATGAGCGCATATGCCGTGACACATCAGCCCCCGAGTGTCACCAGCGGCGAGGTGACACACAGGCCATGGTGGCAGGGGCCAGGCAAACAAACACAAGGAGCTGGTTTTCTTTGTGAACGTTGCCTCTTTTCAAATGCGTTTAATTAAAACCAGACCAAGGCCTATTGAAGGGAGCGATTAATTTAAAACCTGGAGACGTTTTCTTACTTGGCTCGCATAATTATTACAGTATTCTGGCCTCATTTCTAGACCTTTTCATTTGGAGGTTTGTTTGTTTCTGTCAGACAAACAGCCTTAAGTAAGATGGGTTCAGTCAGGGACACAGAGTAGTTAATTTGTTCATCTATTGCAGCTTGGTCATAATTTAGGCCATGCGTGACGGCGCTGGAGAAGCCCTATCGACCCTGTCTGAAAGGAAATACAGTCCAGCTGTCCCACCATTACACCGGCACGGAATGGTTTTTTTTTAATGGACACGTGAGTCGGTGAAGACAGACAGGTTACCAAATGTTTCTTCTTTCTAAAAAAATTATGGTTTCCGCCATTTCCTGAACGTCAGTGCCCAGCCTCTGCTGACACTAATGATGCTTTGATTAAATCTGAAAGGTCTAGTAAATCTCTGGCAGGCAGCCTATAAAGGGCTGTGGGAGATGACTGGGTTCAACCAAGTCGTCTTATAGCGAATGAGGCTTGAGTCAATAAGGAATTTGCCCCAGTCGCATTCGATTTTCTCCATTTCACGGGTGACTTTTGTTTAATGTGTACTACCAAGGTAACGATATCGCTACTTTCGGGTAGTGGGGGTAACCTGCGTCTTTCTCATCTCGAATCCCAGAGCTGCTCCCAAGAGCTGGAGTCTTCTGACCAAGCTCCCTTAGAGACACCTGTGCTAGAGTCACATACGCTACAGTATTAAGCACCATCTTATTGATTATGGTCTTGCAGCATAG